>VZTV01035597.1:0-30424 GCA_013400875.1 Anhinga rufa
ATTAAAAAAAAAATAAAATCACTTTTAAAAGATGTTTGGAGCACGGAAGGGAGATGGAAGGCAAAGGGCTGCTGATTCAAGGCCATGCCACGTGTCACCTCCATACAAACCCCTCCGTATCTGGGTGCAACTGGAAGGTGCTGCCAAACCTCAGGTTGCGTCAGAAAATTATTCCGTATTACACTGTAACGAAACAAGCAGAGCGCTGCACTTCACACCTTCCACGCGCACCCATTACTCATTATTCTCCTGGATACAATGAGTTTTCAACAGCAAAAACCGCGTGGGGTCAAGGCGGCTGCCTGAAGAGCAGTGCTCAAGCTGCCAGCCCTCCCGGGGAGCTCAGCCTGTGCCGGAGCAAGGTCGGCCGTGGGTTTAGGCTCGGGGCGACACCAACTTTGCTCGCCCGGGAGCACAGCCTGGCAGCCGTACGCGTTGTGGAGCGGCCACGTGTAAACGGAAATCGATGAAGCGCTTCTGAGAAAATGCAGACTGCTGCTAACTAAAAGCAATGGCTGCAAACTGAACTGAAATCAATTCAAACATAAGAACTATCACAGTCATTAAAAAGAAGAGCTAAGGCAAGTCATTCATCCCCGTGCCGGGACAGCATTGCTGCTCTTCAGTGTTTTCCAAACATTTTCCAGATCACTTTTGAAAGGACATTTCACCCACCTACTCACTTCTTGGAATGCCATTTTGGGGGAGAACTTGGTGACTTTCAGCCTCAAGCGCCCCCGCCAACACCGCCGGCCTCGCGGCGCCTGCTCGGGGCCGGGCCATCTCAGCGGGACGGCGTCCCTCCGCCGCGGATGGAAAGGGTGCTCGCAGGTGCGGGCGGGGATGCCCAGCGCTCAGCGGCAAACCCCAGCTCCCTCCGGCTCCGACCAGCGCTGCTGCCTGGGCTCCGCGGTGTCGCGCAACGTGGAGACGGGTGCGGTGTCTGCTGCAGCGCTGCCTCTGAGCTAGAGAACAGTTAGCTCTCTTACTAAACCCTGCATCAAAAGCAAAGCCATACGTACCTAGAAGGCCAGGAGACACATAAACGCTACAAGCTGGGTTGCACTGCATATCAGAAGCCTTTTTATTAGAGGAAAACTGCTGCCAGGGTCAATTTATTCTTTTGAGCACCATTCTGTCCCGCAATAAACATTTTTGCTGGAGTCCCAGGGATAATCTAAGCGCCGCGGGTGGGAGATTCCGCGGCGCGTGGGTCCGGGGCAGCAGACAGCCTCTAGTCGCCGTGGGAAGGCACCAGCTTTCGGTGCGCAGGGGCCGTGCACCTCGTGGGCCCGTGTAAACCCGCCCGGCCGCACTGCTGCACGGGGCAGGGTCTCCTCATCCCAGTTTGGGTGCTGTCAGGGTGACAGCCAGAGCCGATAGGAAAAAAAAAGAATATTTCTGTGCATTTTGCAGTGAGAGGAAGGCATCTGCAGCGGCAGCAACCCACGCAGGACGCATGGCCGAGCAAGGGCAGGTACTGAGCCCCGAGACCGGCCACCATCCCAGCGGCAAACCCAACATCGTGCTGATTTAACCACAGAATTCATTAATTAATGTCTAAATGCTTTGAGATTCTTGAATAAAAGGGGCTAATTAATTATGGCCTGGCTTTCCTGCTTTTCTCCCTGATCTCAGCACATTTCTCTCCCAGTGCTCTAATTATAATTATTATTATTAGAAGCTTCTGAAGAAGCAGTAAAGCCTCTGATGTATAATTGACACACAAACCACCAGCCATCCAGTTCTTCTCTTCTCCTCGCCCTCTTTCACAACAAACGTGCTGCAAGCAGGGAACGGGAAACCCCCGCCAAGAGGGACGGCTGGTGTGCAGAAAACCAGGGAGGAGGGGGAAGCTACGATATAAAATTAGCACAGGACCGTCAAACCAAAGTCAACGAAGAGTTTTTATTGCGAGAAATACCACGTAGACCCCAACCCCAGCCATCATTAAGTCCATCTCAGATAGGAAGGTGTTTGAATTTTGCAGTGCTAAGCCTGGGGCAAATAGCCCAACACAGGGCAGCGCCTCCTCCTCCTCCTCCTCCCTTCCCTTCCGCAAACCTCCAAAGCCTGCGGCGATGCTCCGGCTGCGGGGGGCTCGCAGAAGCGCTTGGAGGCATCTAAAACTGCCCCCAGACCCCACTGCTGCAGCAGGTTGGGACATCTCCCCCTCCCCGGCTTCCAGGAACTTTGAGAAGTAGGTTTCTGAGTTAGTTCACCAGAAAAAGGCTAACGGAAAATGTAATATATTCAGATTTAAATGCTATCCACAAGTAACTTCCAACCAAGTGCTGCTTTACCAGGGAGCTGCATCCACTTCTGGGACTGGCACCAGTTTCAGCCTCACCGGTCCCCGGTGATCACCCCCGGATTTAATCCCTCTAACAAATTATCCAGCTGCTGCACTGGAAAGAAGCCGTCACCCCTCGCTCTCCGAGCCCACCTGGGAGGGCAGGGGAAGCATAATCAACGGTGCGAGACCTCTGACAGATCCCAGGAGAAAAAGATGAACACTTCTTGGGCAATTTTTCACTGATAAATGCTGTTGTCTTGAAATTGAGACATTCTAAAAGAGCAAAATGCAATTTTGATGACATTTGCACTGGGAAGTGCTCAGCTAGATCGCTTCAACACCTCCTTTCTTTTTGACATGCATATTATAATATTAATATCAGAAGACATATAGTTAATCTTCTATTAAAATGTTTCAGACTTGCACAAATGCAATGTTGTGATATGTCGGAATGAACGTTACAAATTACTATTCTACAAGAAATTTTTAAAATTTGATTTTTTTTCCCTACTGAATTTGGAATGAAAGTACGAGGTGTGTGAGAACGTGCAGTGGGATGGAGACTGCTTTCTCACGTAGCTCCAACCTTACAGGCAGAAGAGCTCATTGTTCTCAGAATTATATCCCTTTTATTCAGCTTCTACCGTTTTCACAGTCCTTTTCCCTGAGGTTTGGGGGTTTTTTTGGTTTTAGGATTTTTTGGGGTTGTTTTATTTTCCAGGGGAAGAGGGATGGTTGAGCCTGTCTTACAGAATAATGGATGGCCGCTCCCAGGGACAGGCATCGCACCAGCCGCCGGAGCACCTTCCAGGAGACACGCTGGGGACGGGCAGCACCTTCAGGCAGGGCACAGAGGTTGTGCGCCATATGCTTTTAGAGGCAGGCGGAGATCCTTTCAGTATCCAGACATTCATTAGCTCTATGTGTGCGGGCCGGACCAACCTTTCAGTCTGTGATCATCCTAATTTGAGCCTTTTTCCTGTCCTACTGTTCTCAATCCACTCTCGCCCGTTTGTGTTGTCCTTTCACCCTCCATTCTCTTACTGCTTCTCCTGCTTTAGGGGCTTGTCGTTGGTTTTGGTTTTTCATTTCTATTTCACATTCCTTTTCTTCTTCCTCGTCCCCGCAACTTTAACCTCTCAACTGTTCTCAATTTTTGCCGTCTCTTCCACAGTTTACCTCTTCGGCTGGGGCTGATGGCAGCAGATCCCCACTTGAGCAGCAATTGCCACCACTGCCGGGAGGCCAGGACCCCCGTCAGGTGGGGACAGGGTAGCCCCCACCTTGAGCCAGGCAGCCCCCGGGGCTGCCCCCGGCGGGGAGGAAGGACCTCCATCCCACGGGGTCCCACCACCCGCGCGCTTGAGGGGCCGCTGCCCTCACCTCCACGCTCACCTTTGTTTCCAACCCTGTGAAGCAGGTATCCTCCTTTCAACAGCAAAAAAAAGAAGCGTTGAAGCTTTTAAAAATATCACACACTATTCATATGGTAAATAAAAAATTGATTGCCTCTAGGTCTGAAGATAAGGTAATGCCGGTAAAGTGACAATTTGATTTAGATCACTCACTCGTGCATGCACAACGCCTCGAACAGTTTTTGCATCCATGCATGAATTAAAGGTGTTGTGATTGATGACAGACCAACGTCTAATTGGTGTTTTAATAAATACATTCTGACTTGGTAATCGAGCTAGATTTATCAGCGGAAAATGCCCCTGTCTAAATAAAATTACCAAGGTAAAGCTTAGGAGCAATGACAAATGCCACACAAGTAATTGGCTCTGGGATCAGCGCTGGCAGCAGGACGGACCTGCGGTAGATTTATTTGCATTTAGGATCAAGTATCTTTAGTAAAATTTCAGTGAGCAAATAAAACCAGGGAAGGACTTGACAGTAACATTATTGGTTTGAACTCTCCCATATGTTCAAAGGCAGCAGCAAAAGGGAGGAAGGGAATCGGGGGAGGAAGGGAATCGGGGGAGGAAGGGAATCGGCGGAGGCAATGGCTGCTGCCAGGCACAGTTCGTAAGCTAATACAATTTTTACCCTTCTGGGAGCAGCTGCAGACGCCTGCGTGCTGCCGGGGCCAGGACTCGAGCTGCTCTCCGCAGATACCTGGTTCCTCCCTAGTCCATTCTACTGATTTAAATTTTCTAAAGTTTTTTTCCATTTCAATTTTCTGAACTTGCCAACCCAGTGTCAAAACCAGAATTGTTCGCCCGTGGTCTCTCTGTCTGGGGAGGTCTACGACTCGCGGAAGAGACTTGCAGCCGGGCCCTTGCCAGCACATTCGCTTCTATCAGGAGTCTCCCTGACATTTTACCAGCACCCTTGCGATCTTTCCTAAAACACTCAATTCTGGAAATGAACTCCTGTAAGAGTATCAAGTTTGTTTGAAAATAAAAATAAGTTCCCCAAATGGTGGAGAAAATATGAGACCTGGTGTTAACATACCAGAAGGCATATTAAATGAGCCAAAATATTTATATATGGATCTTTCTCAAAGTAACATGTGACGAAGTTAAAATTCTGAGTGGAAAGAGAAGCACAAAGTGTGAGCAGCAGTACGGTAAGAAACGGAAAGCGATTAGAGAAATTGGTCATCGATGTCGTCAGACCATTTCTGAAAGTCGTGATGTACCCCACGTTGTACCACCTGCACCCCAACTGCTCCTTGCACTTCACAACAAAAGCCTTTTATCAGAGGAAAACCGCTTCCATGGTCAGTTTATTCTTTCGGGCATCATTTTGCTGTATAATAAACATTTTTGACTCTCCCTGGAGTCCCCCGTGCTGGCCTGCCTGGAGACACAGCCGGTACCTGGGCTACTCAGCGCTTGGCTAAACCAGCAGACGCGTCCCGGGAGGACCCTTCGGCTTCGGCGTCCCCCGCAGCCGGTGATGGCGGCCGGCCGCCCCGCTGCAGGAGCAGCCTGGCCTGACCAGCGCATCAGCGTCCTTCCCGGGGAGCGTGGTGGCACGGCTCTGCACCCTCCGATCAGCAAAACACGTGGCGAAGGCGCAGCCCAGAGCGTGACTCTGTGCCGGCCCCTCGGCAGGCTCTGGCGAAGCCCCCGCAGCTTTTAAATGGAGGTCGGAGGGTGGCAGGAGACCCTGCGGCTCCGTCTGCGCGACCCTTGGGCGAGTTGCCGCTGCGCTCAGGGAAACCGTTCCGTCCCTTACTATGAAGATGTGTGGCGATACCTCAGCCAGTGGCTCCGTCATTAATTCAGGTCATCTGTCAGCTTTTAATTGTTTCTGATTATCGTCACTTCAAATCAATCTTTTTTTTTTTAAACCTCTTTATCAGCTTAACCATAGCTGTCTGCTAAACCAAATCCTTCTCTGGTAGCACTGCAGAAATCGTTCAGGCTTGCACAACCCAGATTTATCTGCCTTTCTACCTTTTAGCTCTCATCCGCTAAGTAAAATCTTTGGCCAGACCGAGGCAAGAGCATAGCTGAGCAATGCTCTTTCAATTCTCACCTGTATTTTTCATCAACAGTTTAGCACGCATTTAGCCTGAAGAAGAAAAGTAAAATGAATAGCCTGGTTTGTAGGAAGAGCTGAAGAGATCTGACTGTTCAGCATTTCCAATATAAGAAGAAGTAATTCAAGGAGTAATTCAGCGCTGCTGGCTTCCTTGCTTTGCACTCCCCTCTCCAAATACTGTGATTAGAAACAATATTTGGCCATCAGGACTGTGGCATTTAAGTGTATCTTCCATTGGGAAAATTACATTGATATGAAAAACCGATGCATAAGTTTTCTTCTGCCAACAGCGTTTGCTTTTTCTGTCCTTCTGCCAAACACCTCTAGCTCGTTTAAGTTGGGTGCACAGAGAATTAATAGCTGCCACTACCAGCATCTCCCTTCTTCAAGTCTGGCCTTGCCCCCTCAAATTGAAGACTTTTCTGTATCTTTTTTTGATTTATTATTGCTGTATTAATACCTTATCTTAATACAAGCTTTCCTTTTACCTTCTGTTACTTTGAATTTACGCTCAAGAACTTGAAAGTGAAGTCTGATTGAATTAAGCCAGCCTGGGTTAAAGAGCGAGGGCTTTCCTTGTCTTCTCTACACAATCCCCTGGAGTCAAGCACGGCACGAGCTGAGCCTGCACCGCCTTTCTGCGAGCAGAAGGTGTGAAACCCTCTGGAAGGGCATTAACTCGACCAGACCCGAAGGCCAGGAAGTGCTGCAGGCGGATCGTGGACTGAACCCCCCCAGTTGTTCTGCACTGACGTATTCCTGATGTTTATTAAGAAAGAAATTCCAAGCATCCATTAATTAAAACAGGTAAAACAAAATTAGTCTGAATAATCAGAAAACACGTCCCCTCCCACTGTCCTAATTTCAAAATTACCTGCATGAGCATTACTGCAGAGCCCTCACCAGCTAAAGCAATGAAATTCAGAATTAGATGAGCGTCAACGAAGCTTTACTGCCTAAATGCAAAGCCAGGGCAGTTTCCCCAGCGCGGCTACGCCACCCGCAGCACCCAGCTGGGGCAGGAGCCCACCCCAATGCTTTGTAGCCGTGACTGCACGTAGCTCCGATCTAGTATGAAAGACCTTGAGATATGTACATATACCTATGTAAAAACCAGTTTACATTCAAACTTGAGCCCTGTTTTGGACACCTCTTTTAATTAGCAAAGCCAAAGTGTGCATTACGCCCGCTTCTTGAAGATACATATTATAAATTGCCCACAGATGGTTATAGTAATATGGGAGCCACAATTTTTGAATTTTTGAAAATTAGAACTCATGAACTCAAAAATGCCCTGGAGATATGAAGATACCATGTCAGCCTATGTTGTTCCAATTAATTGCAATCAGTTGCTAATTGAGAGCTATTTTAAGACTTGCCATTACTCTGAACATAACGTAGAATAATGTGTGTGTTCCCCTTTACCCCCACCACAAATGCAATCGGTGCAAAAAAACCTCAGGAAACAGTAAAAAAGAGTAACAGGAGCCCGATTCCCGATTTCCTTCTGCCTCCTTGGCAGGTGCAATAAAATTAGGGGCTGTAGATTTAAAAAACGTAAGAGGCAGGGACTGAGACGAGGAATCTCAGTCACTTGTTGGGGCTCCACCTCTACAACGTTCCAAAGCAGCAGCTCTGGTATCCCACTGGCGTACTCCCTGGATTTCCAGGCGGTGCAGATGTCACATTTGCTGAAGCTAACGTCTCCAGAGAGCACTGCACCTCAAACCCAAGCCATAATAGCCAAACAGCGTCAAAGGTAGGAGGCAGGGGGGAGCCCGGTTTTTCTATTATAGTGTGGGATGGGCTGTCCAAAGAGATGTCACAGGCTCGAGACGAAGTGGAAAATTCGGCTGCGGGAGGAGGACGGGCGCTCCGCAGCAGGGGTGCAGGCAGAAGGGGAGGCGCGCGCCCGTCACCCCGGCGGGGCACAGGCTTCCTCCCATCGTCCACGCCCGGCACGAGAAAGGCACATTTCTGGGCATCTGCCACAGGCCACAAAGGTGGTGTTAACCACTTAGTGATTCCCAAAGATGAAGAAGAAACAAAGCACGTGTGCGATGCTCCAGAGCGGAAGCCAAGAGGCCCGACGGCGTGTGCTCCCGGCAGCCTTGTCCAAAGCCACCGCCTCGAAATCTATACTCCCGCTTCATCTGTTTTGGTTTTTTACAAATGAGTGCGTATATTCACGGGGAAAGGAAGCACCATTTGGAATTAGTTTACCAGGCAACACAGCGGTTTGGTTTGTGGCTTTACAAGAAAAGCCCCCAAATCCTGACAGAGTCATTCTGATGTGAAAATCAAATGACCTAAATAACTACACAGCATTCACTAACAGGCTGGATGCTTACTGCCAAAGCTGGTGGAGCAGTCGAATCCAACAGGGATATACCTCTCGGAGGCAAGAGGCATTTACAAGTAAGACCAGCGTGCTCAAAGACAGCAAGTCTGTCATTCAGCATCTACATGCAGACACACACCAGCTTGACAAGCTATTTCATGATGTCAAGTAGAAAAATCCCCAGGCAAAGAGATAACTAATTCTTAAATGAGGAGTCTCTGCTCACAGTACTGGTTTCAACCAACCAGTAAGATCTATTTTTTTTAATCAATCTACAGTTCTGCTCTTTTCGTTACATTTTATTTCACTTAGAGTTGGAGCAAACTCAGCTCTCCTTTTAAAAGACCCAAGTTAAACTTTTTTCACCTGATTATTCAATCACATACTCTCCCATTTTCCTTTTCCTTTCCACCTGGGCCCCATATATAAATACATACTATATGTAAATATATATCTTCTGGATCCTGTCAGTGGCTTCTGCTTGCCATCGTCACATGGATAAATTCACCCCCTTTCACCTCTTATTTGTTCTGCTCTTGCAGTCTCTCTGTTGCTCCGGTTTCTTCTCACTCCTCTCTTACTCCTAGTATCAAGTGATTTGCTATTCTTGGAGTATCCTCCCATTGCCTCTGTCTCCACGCCAGTGCTGCTCCCAAAAGCCACCCTTTCCACAAACGCTTTATGGGGGCTCCTCGGTCAGGTCTCCCCCTGGACTCTGCAGTCCAGTTTTCCTTTTCCTTGGGGTTACTGACTTCTCGTCTCTTTTCTTTACTAGACTCTTCCCTTCACGTTACACATAGGCAGCATGGGGGTTTATGAGGCTATAGATTAATAATTAGACTATAGTAATAGGCAGCGAGCTGTTATAATTCACAACTGAAACGACTCCGTTGAAAAAGCGGGGGGAAGGACTCTCTGAATTTAAAAACAAGGTTACTAAAGGTGAGTTAATACAGCCACGCTGCTCATCCCTGAAGAGCCAGGCTGGCTGAGCAGCCTCCCGGGGAGGGTGGCTCCCGCCATCTCCCGGGAGAGCTGCGGGCGGCTGCAGCGAGCCTGCCTCCCGTCCCCAAGGTGGGGGCCGCAGGGCTCCCCCCTCTCCTGGTACACCCGCCCAGCGTGCCGGCAAAACCCAACGCCTGCGCTGGACGCCGTGCACAGGGTGGGAGACGGGGGAAGGCAGCTCTTAGTGCTTGCTCCTGCGGGTGGGACAGTGGTACCCGCGCGCCTGGAGGCAAGCTGCCGGCGAAGCACCGCACGGGCAACGGAGGCGGCTGCGGGAGCGGCACGGAGTTATCAACCTACGATGAGTTTATCAGCGGCATTTCTTTTCTGCCTAGTTTAGCCCCATTTGCCAGCGTTCCCCCCCGAGCCCGGATGGCGCTGGCAGAGCCGAGAGGAACAGCTGCTTTCTGGGTGGTGAGCAGCGACGTGATGCATGTCGTCACTGCGGAGTGGGATGAACCATGGCGCGTGCACCTGGACCAGGCGGCAGCGAGGGGCAGAGGCCCAGCTAAGCAGCCAGAAATGGGTCTCCTACAGGGAGATCCAACCCGAAAAGCTGCTTATTGAAAACAATTACTTTGGAAATCACTTTCTTCTTCCCTGCTTAAAGCCATTACCCATCTCCTAATTGCCAGGATACGGTTTTCTTCTTATCCTGGCTTATTTTCAACTATCTGACGTCCTTCACTTATCATTCAGCGCTGCACAGAATGGCCGCACGGCACCTCCCACCAAACAGGCTGCGGGCTGGGCGGCTCTCGCCAGCTGACCTCAGGCACCACTCCTGCATCCTGAGGCTGCCTCCCCAGACCAAGTCGCAGATTACCTCCCTAGATACCAGGACCTAACGCTGCAAGAGAAGCGGCCCACCGCAGTACCCGGCCAGCGGTTTGCAGGGCAGCCCCTGCTTACTCACTGCTGAGGACCACAGTGGGGTTTCACTCTGACAACGGGCACTAATAAATAACTCATGTTCTTCGCTGTAGCAGTGTGTTTTCAATAGGGTTGGACCAAGCCTCATCTTTCATAAACAGCTTCTCAAGAACAACATTGTGTGGCGCTGGCACCCCAGGCGATGGATCGCAGCGGGTCCCGGCCTGGGGGCCGTGCCACGGGGAGCGGCGTGGGTGGTGGCGGCTCATCGCCCACCCCGAGCTTGTCCTGCTGCTCAGCCCCGTGCTGCCCAGAGCCGCCAGGTCCTGCTCCCCACCAGCGCGCTTCAGCTGCATCGAGGTAAACACTGCGGCTACAAAGAAGATGAGGAAGTGAGGGGCTCCTAGGTAAGGGAGCAGCCCCGCAGGGCTCCGGTTTATTAATTATTTGCAGCATGACAAAGGCAGCTGCCGCCAGAACAAAGGAGGGACGCGCGAACCTGCGGCCAGGGGCACGGCCGGCGCCGGAGCTCTGCATCAGGGCTGCTGCGTTTCTGGGAGTATCGGATAGCCCTTTCCATAGGGGCAGATGCCTGCTTTTATGAGCTATTTAAGACACTCTCTCTGGAAGTTTTAATTTTTTTTTCCTGTCTGAACCTCATAAATAGCTTTCTGCTCCACAGAGATAAATTTGGTTTATGTGAGAGAAACATTCCCAGCCACAGTGGGCTTTGCCTTAAATCCTGTATCTTGCTGTTTAATGTTGCCGTGGCTTAGCTTGGTTTATTTTCTATCCTCTAAGTGGCAAGTTGAACTTTAAGAAATGAATGGTTTGGTTTATCAGTTTTAGCATCTAGACCAAAGCACTTCTGCATTAAATAAATGCATGTAGTGGGAGACCCTCCAGATACGGCTTTCAAAAAATCCAGCTGTTTGTTCCAAATGTTTTTAGCACCAGCTTCACAACCAATTAATTTATCCATGCCTGGGCAATCCTAAGTGCTCCAAGGTCAGAAGCTTCTCCTCTTCTGTGAAGCAGAGGGCCTCGAGGGGGCGAGGAGGGTGCTGGGCTGCGGCAGCAGCCTGGTGCGGACAGCAAACACCGCGGCTGGGCTCGTCCTCCCACGGCACGGCAGGTCTATGTAGGTCACTCTGAAGCTCGCTATAGCACACAGCGTTAGCACGAATGAAATACCCAACTATTTCTACTTTTGCAGTGTATAAAAAAATCAATGTAGAACCTCCCCCCCCAGCCTAACCTGCCCCATCACTTCTGGCTTCAGGGAAGGCACTGTGCAGAAGGGGACGCGGCCTTCAGACCAGCGATTCCAGAAAATGAACCGGGAACATTTGGGAACCCGCTCCATGGGAGTGAATCCAAGTGAAATCTGGAGTGAGTGACATTTAGAGATGGAAAACTAAACAAAGCACAGCACCCACGCCTAGGTGATGGAGGGGATGCGCTGGAAGACACCGAACCAGACCAATCTCTTACTGGAAAGTGAGGGGGAGATGGGCACAAAGAGAGGCAGGGGGGCCGCGGCACCCTTTGCTGTCCCCAGCCACGGGAGCCACCCGACAAATCCGGAGGCAGCCACACCGCTTGCTACGAAACACCGGCACCTGCGTACATAGCCTACCTGAGGTCCTTCTACCAGGTTCTGTAGGGTTTTTCCCTAATGGGTCTAGAGGATAATTTGATTTTTCAAGGTGGGAACACAGGGTTGGATCAGTCTGGGGAAACTAAACTGGTTTTAGTTAACTAATATACAGCTCTGCCTTGCATTTATAGAAGAAAAAAAAAAACTTTTTTTTTTTCCTGCTGAATCTAACAGATTATTAGATATTCTCTTCCACATATTTCTACAGGAGGATGCAAAACGTCTTTAGAGATGTTAGTGGTTCCTATTAAACTCTGTGGGGTTTCAGTGTCATTTACAGAGACTCTATTGGTATCAGCATTATTAAATTCCATATAACTTCTCCATAAGAATGCAGAAAATCTCAACGATTATGAGTCCAGTACCTCTGTGGATGAAAAACATATTCACAGGAAATCTCAGAGCATCACAGATATATTCAAAATAATAATAATGGAAGGATTTTTCTACATGCTGTAACGTGGAAATGCATCAAACATGGAAAAATTGGACTAACTGTCCTTTGACCTAGAAGAAACGTTGAAAATTTAAGTAAGCTCTCAGCTATATAAAGACCTGATCCTAATCCCTCTGGAAATAATGTGAGCATTTCCACTGACTGAAAAAGACTTCAAAAGAGCACACCAGCTGCAGCTGTAGCATCGCTGAGCACTTTTGTACTCTTTACCTTATAGACACTTTATTTCTTTAGAAATCACTACATCTCCCAGCTATCCAAAAGCTAATACGGCAGATTGTGAAGGCAGGCTGAGTCTAAAGAAATCTTCAGAGATAAAAAACCCCAAACATATACAGAGTTANCGGTCATGTTTCGGGTTTGATCGGAAGTGCTGGCAATGCATTTCTGGAGCGACTGAATGCAACGCTTCCAGCAGGCCTCAGAAATCGGCAGTTACAGAAACCTCTTCCACGCAGTCCACGGAACACAGCCCTCTGTACAGTGGAAGCCAAGGCAGACCCAGTCCAGCCCAGTTGGTTGGGGACCTGAGTAGGGACCTGGACTGCTCTCACCCACTCGCACACCGACGGGGCGCAACTCACAGAGGAGAAACGGGATCTGCAGCAGAACTCAGGGAAGCCTTCCCACAACAGGAGGAACAGCCGTGACTTCTGCAGGTCCTCAAACTCATGCTGCTTCTGCCATGTAACGAGATGCAGGCTTTCTTCTTCACCACGGTCTTCCACACTGGTTTCCCTTAGTAATTTTTTCTCCAGAAAAAAAAAAAGGAATTTACCAAACTAGAGCCGAGATTCTACAGAATTCTCAAAACATTTTTCCTCAGCTGCCTGTGGGTCCTGTTTTCTTCCGCTCTCAGTCATCACGGTGACTCTTTCCGTGCCACTCTGTACGCCTGCACCACCCTCCCCACCTGCCGAACGAGCACGTCTCCACTCACCTCCCTGTACAGGAGTTTCCTCCTCTGACACCGACACAGGTAGTAATACTTATGGGTTGTTTTTCCAATTAAATCCATGGACCTTATATTGTGAGAAGCAAATAATTGGGAGATGGAAAACTGAGGCTCGTGAGGATGTGGGATGCCAGAATTCAGGCTGAATTGTAGACAGGTTTCCTTGGCTCTCTAGAGTGTCCTAGCACCGGATCACATATGCTTTCCATCAAAATAAAAGTAACTGATAGAAATACATTTCTTTAAACACAAAATCTTTGTTTTGTTGAAAACCTTTGTATTTATTTCTTATTGCATTTCAAAGAAAACAATCATTGTAAAATAAAATTTGGAGGAAAAAATATTTGTCCCGGGTTAATTTTGCATTTAATTTAGAAGTTTCTGTTCATGGAAAATTAATGAATAACTGTTTGCGTTGTGATTTTGAACAATGTTTCCCCCAGCTATTTCCACAAATGGAAAGAGATAGAAGGAGAACTGTGCTTTCTACAAAGTGAAAATTAATTTCACCCTATTTATTTCACCCTATTTTGTGGACAACGCTGGTACTAAAAACAGCCACTGAAGAGAAGAGCGTTGGCCACTCCTCCCATCGCACCTCCCTCCGGCTGCACCGCGCTCTGCCGCTCTTTGGGAACGTCTGCTTTCTGTTGCGTGCGGCCCCGAGAGCTAAGCCAGGAGCTTCTGCTCAGCAGCTGGAGGTGCAGCGCGGCAGCCTCCTCGGGAGCTGGAGCCGGGCTGGGCTCCGCAGCCCTGGCGGGGAGCAGGCGCAGGCTGGGGGAACGCGTGATGAGGCCCAGAGGCAATGGCCACGCAAACGTCTTGCTCCATCCAGCAGTTCACAGAGCAGCACTTGGGGTCCCGTACCAGTCTCATGGTCATTAGCTGCTCCTCTTTGCTTCAGAGACATCACCCGTGCTCACAGAACGATGCATTCGTGCTGCAGCCTGTCTATCTTAATCTATGTCGTGGGCGAGCGACCCCACGGAGCGTGGGCATAACGTCCCTTGCAGACAGACACTTTCCAAAAATTGCCCTAAGGAAGGTGCCCCGTGGTGGCAGGAATTCACGTCACGTCGCTGATCCAGCCAGGGCCGAGAGGGGCTGGAGGGAGGGTACCACCGGGAGCCGTCACCGAGAAATGGAGCACGGCTCACTTTCCCTGTTACAGGGGACTCTCCATGTACCCTGGTCCCCAGGGCTCCCCAGGCGCCAGGCACCTTCCCCGCAGCCTCCAGCCCCAGGTCCTCATCTGCCGCCCTCGGAGCAAATCCTGCACCGCAGGGTGTCGGGATGGGGATGAACCAGTGCCCCCAGCAGGACCTCGTGCTGGTGGGGACAGATCCTGGCTGAGGCATCGCCATGGCCAAGTATGTAAAGGCTTTCTGAAATATTAAAACACATGTAACTGCTTAGCTGAAGTGATAAATGGGCAGCACAATTACTTCGCCAAGTATCAGATACTGCCTTACGGCTGCCACAATAGACGAGCTATTTCAGTTAGAGTTCCAGCAAACACCCTGCAATGTTTCCTAAATATCTTCTATTGGAGGAAAGCATACTTTCCCACATGTGCCTGAAAGATTCAGAATAAAACAGGCACATTACGAGTGTTTTACAATTTTTCTTTTCTGCATATTTACTCTGGCACTGTGTAAATCATTTCACCTGTCATTAGTGCCCAGGAATGTCACTCATTAACTCACTTAGGGCTTTTTTTTTTTTTTGCTATAGGCACAATAGCATTAATTTGACAAGTGGGCTGGGAATAAATGCCATCGGGAGTTTCACATGCAGCTTGCAATGGCAAAAACCAAAAAAAGGCACCTACAAAACTCCACCTTGACTAAAGCTGTTCCTTCAAGTTGTCGTCCTTTGGTTCAGATAAAAAGTAGTTTTGCGGTATGGTGAAGAAGACATCAGCTGCATGCTCTTCTGCTTGGTCCCTTTGGAAGCGACTGGCACTTGCACGCTGCCCGCTGGGGTCTGCACAGGGACTGAGCAAGGTCATGCTGAGGAAGGTCTTGCTGAGGAAGCCTCCCTGCACTCTACCATGTCACTGAGGAGGTTGTTCCAGTGATTGATTGTCCTCACTGTAAAAAAACTTATTTCTTATACTGAGATGAAACCTCTCCCAGATGTAGCTGTTGCCCCTTGTGCTCTCCATGTGGCTCCGTGTGAAGCATGAGCCTCCGTCCTCTTCATAAGCTGCCCCTTAAGTACTGCAGTTCTGTGATGAGGTCCCCCCCGAACCTTCTCTTCCCCAGGGAGAAAAGACCTACCTCCTTCAGTCTTTCCTCTGGCACTGACTGGTTGGAGGCAAAAAACACTCTGCAGTTATAATTCCTAAGGACATCTTTTTCCTTTCAAGAAGGGAGATGGAGTCTTTGCTTTGCACAGTGCTGCTGTTCAACACTGGGACGAAACGCGACTCTCCAGCCAGCTCTCCCCATACCTGGAGGTGTGCTCACTTTCTGAGGGGGAGCAAAGCAGTGATATAAAAAGGAAGAGAGGCGTAAATCCTGTCCCTGCCCCAGAAGCCGCCGCAGGGCTGTTTGCCAGCGCAGGGGCCATCGCTCCTCACCCCGGGCCCCGAGGAGGGGAGCCGTGCTCCGGGCTGCCTGGCCCCGCAGCCCGCTGGGGACATGCTCACCAGAAATACCAAACCCCGAACCCCTCCTGGCCTGGGACCAAGCTGGGACTTCATCAAATACAGCTTTTATTGCCACGTTTCGCCTCCCATCAGCTCTGCTTTAGCGCAGGAGTTTATATTTTAACTCCTCAGGGGTGCACGTCGCCTCGGCTGCAGACACGGGCCCCGAGGACGCGGCACGAGCGGGCAATAGCCCACGGGCCTCAGCCCTGCCAGTGTTGTTCTGATGCGTTTTACACTTTCTAGACGGAAAATGAGCACAACCGGGAGGGTACGCTGGCAAGCACGCGGGGTCTGTGTGGGCAGCCTGGGGCCCTCGGCCCCGGCGGTCAGCGCTCTCCGGCTCCAGGCCACCAGAGCCCACGAGGCACCGACTGCAAAGGCGTTCTCCCACATAAAATTAAAAGTAATTACAGAACATGGTTTCACAGGTGGTATCAAATAACGTCCACGGAATAAGATGACCTTGAGAAGGCCTTTCTTGCTACCCGTGCCGCGGCCATCGCGCAGGAGAACAGGCCACGCTGGAAGGCAGATGCACCAGCCCAGCTTCATAGTGAGAGACCCCCAGCCTCCCCCGGCTGGGAAGCACTCGCGCTACAGCCACGCAGGCAATTATATAGTAAAAGCCTCCTGAGAAAAGAGTGCAGTTTTAGGGAAGCAGAGTGCTCAACTGCTCTAATCACACTAATTACTTGAGACATTGCCTTTCTCCCTTCCCTCCCGCACCCTCTTGGGCCCTTTTGCCTTCAAATCAGCTACAGAAACAAAGTAATTTGGTCAAGAAAGAAGCTTATTAATACTCGATGCAGCTCAGCAGCACAAGAAAACAGAACACCGCAAAGGTCCGTCCACCCCGATGTCCTGACAGACAGACTGACCGACGCAAGCGCAGCAGAGATGCTTTCCCTGGCAGGGAGGGACGGGGTGCAGGGGGAGGAGGAGGAGGAGGAGGGCCTCATCCCGCACCCGAAGGGCTGCAGGACCCAGCCCAGCCTCGGACACCCTCGCCGGGGTGGCCAGCATCCCGCTCCACCTCCCTGGAGCCTGCTGCTGGGATGACTGACCGCGTCCCAGCGATGGCAGGGAGGCCAGATCCTGAAATCAGCTCCCCTCCTCTTCCCCAAGTCTGTTCTCCCCTTTCTCCTCCACAGCTCAGCAGCCCATGGTTTAGAAAACCAAAAATCTCCCTCCGCTCTCTTCTCAACTCAATTCCCAGGCATAAGGAAGTCATTTAGAGCTAGTTTTGGGGAGTCGTTTCCTTTTGCATCAGTCACTGATGCTAGCACAGGGACCGGCTGCTCCTGTCTTTCCTATTGCCTTTTTTCAGTTTTATCTGGTGAAAACCAAATGCTGCAACCTAGTTACACTGTTCAGGAAAGATAAATTATATTCTAAATGCATGCATGACCTGCTGCTCAAGAGGCTTGTTTTAGTGTTTTATGGTCTTTATTTATTGATCAGCCAGGAGATCCAGATGTGGTACTGCACGCTACCTGAGCTGGGCTGGGAGTTAATGGGAGCGCTGGCTCGGCCGCAGGAAGGGCGCTCGCCGGCAGGCTCCCTCCGCTGAGCAGGGCCTGGCTCCCCCGTGCATTGCAGCAGCCTCATCGCAGCATTGCTGCTCAGCCAAAAATAAGATTAAGCAAGCAGTGAGTCTGGTTTAAGTGGTGCAGACAAATAGAAATATGATCGTTAAATTGAAGAAAAAGGCCCAAACTATAATTTTAAGAGTCTAAATGCTTCAGCCTGAACTCAATATATTACTGCATAAGAAAAGCTACTGCTTACACCATTCCCGTCTTCCTTCTGAGCTGCTTGGGCCCAAGTGACCGCTGTGGCAGCCCGCTCCATCCCGCCCTGCCTCTGGTGGCTTTGCACCCTCCTAAAGCTGCCGTCTGGCCAAAGGCACCTCCTGCTTCCCGGGGGGAGCTGCTGTTCCCGGCGGCTTTGCTCTGCAGCCATTAGCAGCAGCTGTAAATCCTGCGAGCAGTTTCTGAAGACATGAATTAACGTGGAATAACGCAGGCACAGCTCACCCCAGCCGATCACCTCGGGCAGGGCTCGCGCCAGGCAGGAGCTGCACGCGGTGGTCCCAGGACTGGGGTCCCAGGAGCAGCCGCAGACCTGTGTGGGGAGCCGGGGCTTCGACCGTCAGGGTCCGGGAGCAGTGGGTACGGCTGGCTCCCGCCTTCACAGAAAGGAGCAGCTGCTTTCAGCCAGGAGAAAGCACACCGTTTACACCCAGAAAGTTGCAGGCTCCCCGGGTGTGGGACGCTCACGGCTGGGCGCACAGGTTAGCAGGATTTATGCACTCTCTGGGGCTTAATATTGCATTTCACACTCTCAAAAGTTCAATCTATTGCCTTCAAAAAATAAAACAAACTCGTATTCAACATGGGAGATTAATCTCCAACACAAAATATTTAATTAATACAGTGAAATTTCATTTCATGGGTACTTGCATTTCTGCTGTGATAAGCATTACTTGAAGATCAGTGTATCACCAAATACTGCCTAAGACAAAGGAATAATTTGTCTATATTGCAGTCAAGCATAACAAATAACCGGTAGTATTTTGGCATGGCTCTGTAACGTTTGCTGTATCGGTCCTTTACGTGAATAACATACAGCTAAAGGTCTGTCTCCTTGCCATCACCACATCAAAAGCCATTTGCACTAGTTATGATATCACAGCGACATCTTGGCTGAAACAGTTTCCGCTTAGGTGGCCTATACATTTCATTGAATTTAATGGATTTCTCTTACATATTAAGCAAAAATAAAATTAAAACAAACATTACCAGGATCTGGGGAAGACGCACGCATTTTATTAGTTATTCAGCCTCACTAAGGAGGGGCTTTGGTGCAAAGGGGCTGCGCCTCCGCACCCCACACGGCTTAGCCGCAACGTGGAGGGACAGAGGGAGCAGAGCCAGACACGGCATTCCCGGGGCAGAGCCGAGCAGCAGCGTTCCCTCGTACCAACCCCGGCCTGGAGACAGACAAAAGCAGCGACACGCGCGCTGCGCCTCTGCCGGTGCCCGGCCTTTTGGGCCAGCAGAGAGGGCAGATCAAGCATCAAGACCTCACCCAGGTCCCACCAAGGCCTGTCCCACCACCGGTCCTCTGAGCAGGAACCCAGAAAAGCGGCACGAGCACAGATTTTTCTTGCAGCGCCATCCATAATAGCACACACCCATTGAGATGCCAGGGAGCGGGCATTTCTAGGGAATCGCCGCATCTCCAGGCAACCCTCTCTGCTCTCCTGCCTTACAGTATTAACCAGGCCCTTCTGAAAAGATCCTACCAAGCTCAGAGAGTCAAGGCAGAGCTGTGTTACCAGTCTCCAGGCACTGCTCTGAAAAAACTGTAAGCCAGAAGAAGGTACTCTTATCTTTTCGCCCCCACAACTGTGCTTTGTTATTGTTTGACTCGTCTGAGATCGTTCTGCAGAATGGATATTTGGTCCTTAGCAAGGGTGCCAAAAGGGCTGTACGGAGCACGGGCTAACGACTTGCCAAGCCAAAAAGCCACTCCAACTTCTACTCGTTTTTAAGACGTGGTTTGATGACCAGCAGCTGAGCTGACCTGAGATGCCTCGCCACTGCAAGAGCAGCCCTAGGGCTTACCCTGTCCTCCCAGCACAGCCGCTGGGACCGGGCTCACCCCATGGCAGGCAGTGGGTGCCCAGGGGGGCCGGGGCAGGGAGGACCCCGGGACCCCACCAGCCCGTGGACGGGGCAGGGAGCCGCTCCGCCACAGCACACGCTGCCTCCAGCCAGAGCCCCACTTATTGCGGGGAGTTTGTCATTTGGAAAGCTTCACAAATCCCGTGAACTCAGATTCTCATTTACACATTAAGCCTTTTTATACCTCTCTTACTGCATATGAGGGCCATAAAATAAGCAGCAATATAATTTACTTGTGCTTCAAGGCCCCTTTACAGAGCCAAAATGATTTATGGGGCCTCCGTGCACATGACCGGCAGGCCCTTAATATTTAACAGCTGTAAAAATATTGCACAAACGCTATGCATTACTGAGTCAGTTTTGGCCTACAAACGTATTAAGATAACTCTGCATACATTGCAACTGGTCAAATATTAATCATGGAATAGTTTATCCTGCAAATTTATTTTGTTTTAAAAAAAAACATTCAGCAGATATATTTGTCCACTCCAGTGCACATACATATTTATGATATGGTTATTGGTCTAATATATGGGTTTTTGGTATCCTCATTTCAGGATATACATAATAAGAGTCAAATCTATCCCTAGGAAAAGAAAGGGAGGAGGGTCCAGTAAAAGTTTTATATGCAGGGCTATGCTTGTCAAAATGCTGCTGCCTGCATCCAGGGAGCTCTGGAAATGAGCAGTTGCAGCCTCTTTAAATATTAATGGCTTCACTGGAGCCGTTATGAAACACTGGTGAGCGTACTGGAGCTGATGCAAAAAGCCCAACACACGACGCAGAGCCGGCAGGAATCCCGGCAAGGCTGCGTGCTGCCCCCCGCGCCAGCTCCCCCCGCACAGCCTGGACCCTCCTGCCCCGCGCCTACGGAGAGAGCCCCTGCTCCCTCCGCCTCTGCGCCCGCTTATCTCCGGGGTGAAGTGGATGTTAAAACAACGAACAGCTACGCAGAAGAGTAGCAAAAGGTATTTGTCTCCCAGCATTTTTCAGCCTCTGCATGAGAGGGACGGGGATCTGGTGGCACAAAGCTCTCCCGGGGTAGGAAGAGGGTCCCTAGCAGCGGCTGCCCCAGCCTCGGCAGAGCCCACAGCCTTTCCACGGGACCACCATTCCAACACACTACCCAGCACCTCTCCTCCACGCACGGCGTGGGGCTCACGGCTCCCTGTGGCCAGCACAGCGACGGCGAGCTCAGCGCAGCCAGCTCCGGCACCAGGGAGACCCTCAGCCTTGCTCCGTCTGCCACGCCAGGGCTCGTCAGAAGACGTTTGGCAACAGCCTGTTCACATCACACAGCCGGAGGGCTCCTCGGGGTTTTAGGGGAGCACTGCTCACACCAGAAACGCACTACTCGCTTCCCAGCGATGGTTAGTCCTCGCCTGAAAGACCCCTGCTTAAAATATTTTGATGGTGGATTGAAGGAAAAGCCGTGTGATTTAGGTAGTCATTGGCAGCCTGGGAAGAGCAAAGTCAGCTCAGAGTCTGCGCTGGGTAGCGAGCCTACAAGAGCCCATAGCATGTCTGAAATATCACGTAGGCAAGCCCAAGGGGACCAGTGTTCAGTCTTGCTGGAAACAGCTTGTGCAGGCAGCTAAAAGCAGCTAACATCCTTATGCCTACCATGACAGATGCATGCTGCCACGTGAGTCCGAAAGCACGTACCCGGGTGCCTTTCAGGGAAAGCAAATTCACATGGAAAGCAGGTCCTCAGCTCGGGCTGGGCTTCCTCCTCCTCAAATCCCAGCACTGCCCCACTGCCTTGCAATCGTTAACCGTGTAGTCACGCGTGATGGTTGTACAGTATGCACAAAAGAGGATGAGAAGACGGCAACACGACTGATATTGCCTGATTAGCCTTAGCCAGGAGTTGAATTCAGATCAGAAGTACCATGCTAACGAACGAGAGCGGGCCCAGTGCACCTCCTAGTCCTCTTTCAGCCCATCGCTAATGAAGGGTTTAATTAAAGACTCCAGGTTGTGCACTACGACCACGTGATGCGGAGGCAGGTCAGCTCATCCAGCGTGGCTGGCAGGACGGGCAGGTCAGTTTTTCTGCCTGTTCCCACCACTGAGAAGCACTGGCATCGTCAGAAATACCGTAATTCATGCCCTGTGTGCTGGGTCTAGCACAGTCTTTTAATGCCCCTAAAAGGGGTCCCTGTACAACCACAGTATGTCCACTGCCAAATTTGCGCTATGATTATACCACTTCAGTAGCTAAAGATGAGTATTTCTAGTGCCTGCCTCATCAGCTCGTTGCGCCACGGGTGCACTGCCTACCCATCTATGGGTTACGCAGGAGACAAAAACGCCGTCAAATGCATCGAACAGGGAAAGCAAGACTGACGCCTTGAGACAGGCCTGCCGCAGCAACGCCTGCTTCCCCTTCACCCTGTGCTTCCGGACCAAAAGCCAAGAGCAAATCAAGCAGCCACCCAAATGCACAAGCATAGCTGGGCTACGTGCCCGCTCCAAGCCAGCCAGCACTGCCGCTCCGGATCGGTCTCCTGAAAAGCCCCCTCTGACTCCCAACATCTTCTCTATGCACAGTCATGCTTCGAGGCATTCATAGCCAACAGGCAACTTTTAAACCATTCAGAGCGTCACGATTATTGAATTAAAAGCCACCGGGCTCGGTTGTTTTAGCTGGCCTGCTCTCTCCGCAGTGCGTGGCAGCCTGCAGTAGGATATACCCATTTGCTGGGGGCCTGGCACGTCACCTGCCCTCCCGTCCGCGCTGCTGGCAGGCACTGCCCATCGCAGCGGGCGAGGAGGGCACCCGCGGGCCGCACTGCCTGGCTGGCTGGGTGCCCCCGTCCCCCCGCACGTCCCCGGTTTGCACCCGCCGACAGCGCTGCCCAGCACGAGCGGGTGGTTGCTGTGCTTCACCGGCGTTCAAACTAAACGAAAACCAGCACGACCTGCCTCCCCTCGCCCCCGCGGCGCCCAAAAGCTCACAGTAGTGTTTCTTTCACTTCTCTTCCTTTCTTCATCACGAGCTGGCTGGCAACACTGAGGTTTTCACTCGGAGCAAGATTTTTCCTTTCTCTCAGGTTCACACTGTAAGGATTGAACATGTTTCTGAAGTCATCCCCATGACTCTTCAGAAGACAACCAAACCGTCTAGGCAATGCTGTCATTCTGCAGGAATGGGAGATTTCAGCCACATTCACACCAGAGAGGTCAAAGAAGAGGTCCCTTATCAGAGCAAAAACCACCCTGGAAGCGGGTCCCAACTCCCTACTAGCAGTCTGCGCCGCTTTGAAATTTAAATCAGTCGCGAGTTGAGCCACGAGCGTCAGCCCATCTCCGGGAGCAGCTCCGAGAACTGCTTCGTGCTTGTGCAGGCACCACACGCAGCTCGGGCAAGACCTTGCTCAGCCCCCCTCTCCAGAATGCCCGGAAAGCAGGAGCTGGGCTTCAAGCTACTGAGAGGAAAGCTGAAATTTCTAGCAAACTGCGAGATGTCCTCCAGCTCCCATCAATGAGCCTGACATTCTTTTAAGAAAATACAAACCTAATTTCAAAACATCTGGGAAATTCCATTAAGTGATTTATCATGCAACCGATGAAACTGCAATTTAACTTCAAAGCCCTAAACAGCATTAAAGAAAGCCTCATGTGCTCAAATTAACAGTAAAATATTTGACACTGAAAATGACTGTAACAGCAAATAGCGTTGTTCTCCAATTAGCCTAACGCAACAGATCACCGCACGGGCGAGCATCCCAGCAGGCCTTCTCGCGGGTTGCTGTACACGGCCTGCAAGCGCGGCAGCAGAGCATCACCCCGGCAGCGAGGGGCGCGCTCCAGCCCCGCCAGCTCTCGCCTCTTCACAACGTCATCCTCGGAGCGAAGACCTAAATATAGCAAAGCATCGCCTGGCGGGCTGCAGCCTGGCCGCCCTCGCGCCTCACCTCGGCGGCATCGCCGGCAGCAGGGGGAATTTGCAGGAATTAAGGTTGCAAAAAGAAACCACCCTCCTGCCGGAGCTGTTGTGTGCTGCTGCCCGAGCCTGGAGCCGGCCGTTCCTCCGGCTTGCAGGAAACCGAGGGGCAGGAGGGGAAGCATCAGTGCTCAGCCAGCGCGTGCCTAATTAGTTTACAACTGTCTCTTTCAGTAACTGGCGAATAAGATCCCTATCGATCTAATTAGCAGTAAGAGAAGAAAATTCTGTGCTTTTTTTTTCTGCTTTTTTTTTCCAAGGGCTGTTGGCAGCTTCCAGGCGACAGCTAAAGAGCTCCGCTAGCTCCATGCAGGCACGCGTGGGCTGCGGGTCGGCTGGCCCCACAGGCCGAGCGTCTGCACCCTTCACAGCCAGGTGCTCCGGAGAGAGCTCAGCATTGCCCAGAGCCGAGGGCTTTGCAAGCGCACACCTTGACGTGCCCGAAAAGGCCGATTCCGAGCGAGGGCCGTGGGAGCCTGCAAGCTGCCTCCTCCTCCTCCTCCAGAAACTGCCGTATTTGGTGACCTTGGCCCTGATTCCAGGCTGTAACTGAGCTGAGCACAACCAGCAGAGGAGACACTAGTATTTATGCCCACACTCGTGCTTCTTCACATTATCCTCAGATAATGCCTAGGGCTGCTCTAATTGAGGCCACCTGGAGCAACCCTCAGCAGAGCCGAGCAGCAGCCCCGGGTGGCAGGAGCACGCAGAGCGGGCTGGGAGCCGCGACGGGAGCCGCTGGGCCCATCCCACCGCTCCCACCCCGTGCTGGAGACGCACCAACTCTGCCGCAGGGATTCACGTCCGGAGCCAGCCGGTGCATCAGCCTGTACCGTCTGACGAGGAATGCAGAACGGGTGGAAATACCGTGGCCTGGGAAGGTTTAGTTTCAAAAAGGGGTGAATGGAGGGGGGAAGGAAGGAGAAATACATTGGTAGATGGTATTTATTTATCTTCTGAAAGGAAACAAAGGCTTCCCAGGACTGAATAGCTCAATTAAGCACTTGCTGGAATGACATTTACTGCTTGCTCAACACGCAGTACATTTCAATACGTTTCAAACCAGAAGTAAAATTGGGATGAGAGGATTAACCAAGAGATAAGGATAACCCAGGAGAGGATCTACCACCCTGCACAGAATCCAGGAGCTGCTACAGAGCAGGGTCAGACGATTTGTTTTGCAGCTCTTTTGTCCCTTGGAGGGAAGAATCGCCCTGGGGAGACGATGCTGCTCCCCAGCCTCTGCTCAGCTGGGGAATCCCAAAGGCCCCAGTGAACCACCCCGGCCCCGAGCAGGCTGGGGATCCGCCACGAAGGGATTTCAGCTGAGGCTTGCTCTATCAGGTTAGATTCATCTCCAACTCCAGCTGGCTCTTGTGGAGACAGTTTTTGCTGAAAATAATTATAAAGCAATTACTTGTTGGGTTTTTTTATTGGTTCCTACTTTTACTCAGAGCCTGTGAATGGGGCTGTAATTAAGCGCACGGTGCTGTGAACACACCAAACCGCTGTGACAAACGATGCGCTTGAGTCCTTGTTCCTCCAGTTGTGCAAGGGGCAGAGCAAAGCCCTGAGAAGGCTCCGCAGCTACAGCTTAATAAATACTCTGGTAGTTATTTAAACCTCAAAAGTTAGGTACAAGTCCTCCAATTTAATCCTGTGTCTTCAGGGGCCATGCAAAGTGCTAGATTACGTGCCCCTCCAGGAGCAGCAAGAAGTGTACTTTTTATTACGGGTACTCTGCTGAACAACAGTCTCCAGCGCCGTTGAGGAGGTTTTTGATTAAAGCAGACAGAGGATCGCCTACATTAGTTAAGGTAAAACAGTTTCCAGCCAAGCTATCATTTTTTTATTTCAGCAAACCAGCAGCGATGGCAGGAATTCAAGATTTGCAGGTGCCCAGATAGAAGCTCAAATCCTCCTATTACTAAACCTACATGCAATTATGGCAGACGAATGACTGTCCCTTCCTCCTTGCCCAGACTTAGAAAGGATTCATGGTTTTTCCATTTCAGGCAGATTTTGAAAGGCACAAAAGACTGTTGTGTGTAGAACTCCCAGTGATAATCAACACCACTTGGGTCCTTATCAATCATTACGTCCTCAAAAATCTTCACCTTTGTGATTAACATATTGTTTCTTTGGCTCTCCTCTTGATTAACAGGAATCAGAGAAACAATTACGCATCCTATCATTGCTTTCTAAGGCAGCGCCACAATTACATGTTTTAATTAATATCCTTGTTCATTTTAGAGAAACTTTGGGTTTAAGTCTACTTTTTTGGCAATCAAATTACCTCCATGTTGTGGTTTGAGAGCTTTGCTCCAGCAGCCTGGGAAAAAATGCAAATGCTAAAGACCATCATTCATGAGAACTTTTTTTCCCCTTTTTCAAATTAAAATTTTGAATTTAACCCAAGATGAGCAGCAGTCTATTCCTCACATCCTTGACAGCGAAAGGCTCCTCTTTTGTGGTATAACACCCCCAAACCCTTACATTTGCAGTTTTTTGGCGAGCTCACCGTGGCAGCTGTCAGGAGTCGTTCTTCAAAGGCACCCTGAGCAAAGCCACAGAGCAACCGCCGCCATCACCGCGCGCGCGGAGCACGCTCGAGGCTGGTTTTCAATTATGCGGCACAAGGGTCAAAGCGGCTCCCCAGGGATCCCACAGCAGGAGCCTGGGACCTAGCCTGGGCCTTGGCCAAACGTTGTGCTGCGCTAATCCAGCCCCAGGTGGGCTTCTCAGAATCAGAGTTTTAAAGCTGAGCATGGCCAGGACCCGTGTGACGCCACAGCTCCTGTATCTGCAAGGGCCACCCTCCTTTTCCCCGTTCGGACCGGAATGGTCCTTTCCTTCTCATCCTTTTTCTTCATCTCTCCTTTCCACGGTTGGCTTTGCTCTTCAGCCTCTTCCTTTTGCCTTTCGATGGGAAAACAGGGGAGATGCGGCCGGGAGCTCTGCCCGCAGCCGGCCACACGCCCCCAGGTGCTGACCCGGGGCTGGCAGGCGGGTACCTGCAACCACAGCTGAACACGAAGCACAGAATCCTCCGGCCGCGTTATCCAGGTCATCTGTGTTGCAATTTGCTGTCATAAATTCTCTGCTTATTCAGTATACTGATTGTACCAGGAGTACCACGAAAGGAACAATTGCACAAAGCCCATTGAGTACCAGAGCATGAGTCAGAAGTAAGAATTCTTCCTGTGATTAGAAACAAAACGGTGCTGTAACTTGCCTTGGAAGAGGGTCATGCATTCAGAAGCAAGGCAGGAAGGGAACTTTTTTTTTTTAAATAGGGGAACATTTCTGCAGGGAAATATAAAACGCTTTCAATTTTGAAATGTCATTTTTTTTGCCAAGTCTTCCTAGGTGAAAAGTTATGGTTCGTCTTATCTCTGCTCAGTCTCCTTGCTGCACGAGTAAAATCGACCCGGCAGCCATTGCCAGATTCCACACTGAGGGTTGCCAGTATATGGATTTAGGATCCAATTTGTCCTGCTGGAAAGCAGGAGTCATGAAACTTGCATTATAGACATCCCCAAGAATCAGGAAGAGGTTTTTATCCTAAATGAGAGATAAGCCAAGCAACACTGAAGCTACAAGCGACTTTCAATAGGAGCATCCAATTTACCGTCAGCCTGCAGGCGTTCTCCCCTACCCGCACACCTTTGCCTTGGAAAGCAGTCAGCAGCGAGCGCAGGGCCACCCCACCGTGCCGGGGCCTGCTGCTGCTCCTCTTCCTCTCCGCGCTCCAGGGTGGCCGGGGCAGAGGTGCCCACGCACCCACCAAGCCCTCCTCGGGTGCGGGGGCTGCTCCCCGCGGCGACAGCTACATCCCATGGCATCTGTGTAAACACCGTATGCACCTCTCAAAACCACAGTCAGAATGCCAAGAGCAATTACTTAATTGCTTTGATCTGTACTCTGGTGAGATCCACGGAGCATAATTATATTCCTGCTTTAAAAAGAGTAAAGAAGAAAAAAGGCTTTATTTTGATGTTTTAGTGTTTGCTTCTCAGCAATATGTGCTTAAAGGGAACTACAGTAATTTATCTTCCCAATGCTTGCTTTCCACATCTGAAAAAAATAGGAATAGCTGCTGTACATTTGCATCTCAATTTTAGCTTGAGCAACTTGACAAGGATTCAGCTAAATGAATCGGCACAGTTTGCAAAGAAAGCAGCTGAAGTAAACAAAACCTCTGGGGATGCTGACAAAAAAATGCCTTAAAATCAGGATCTGCTCTTTCACAATGAAAGAAATCTGGCACTTGGAGTATGATCTAAAGTTAACTGAAGCCCCTCCAGCAGCTCCAGCAGGCGCTGGATGGCACCCAAGCGTCTCGCAATCGATTGTTGCCCCCGTGGCTGAAGTCTGCGGGGACCAAATTTATACTGAGAACCAAGACCTGCCACGGAGAGGGTAAGGAGAGCACAAGCCCCTGCCCGACGGTTTGGGGTAAATGGTTGAAAGAGCAGGAGCAGCAGAGGTGGGTCTGGCTGCCAGTGCCTGGAGAGCCCTGTAGCATCCCCACCACCCACCACTGCTCCAGGGACGGCAGAGGGAAGGCGTAGGGCTGCGGGGACCACTGATGGGTGCCTAGTTACCAGCTGAGCTCCCACCGGGCCCCAAGGTTTTATTCAGAGCAGCTCTGTTTCAAAGTTTCATCTGAGCGCGTGAAAAATGCCTTCGTTTTCAATTCACTCAGGAAAAAGTGAAAAAATATTGGCCAGCTGCACTTTTTATGGTGAAGTTCGGAGCACTGATCTTTGAGAGCTGAAAGATTTGTACGGCTTTTGCATAACAATTGGCTTTCATGTTTTTTGAGAGGGCTGTTCCCTTTACTGCCTCCTCACTCGGGGCCAGCTTCTCTCCTGGTCTCAACTGCCGAGGCTCCGCTGCCTCCAGCCACGCTGCACAATCCACCCAAACGGAGGCTTTTACCCTTTGTTTTAACCCTGCCTTTGTCTGAAGGTCACGCAGGCTCAGGGGGAGATGTTTCAAAAGCATCGAGGACTTGGCTGACTCTAATCCCTGGCTTCAAGGGAAGCAGAGGAAGTTAATGCAGCACGCTTTCAAAAGCCCTCCCCGGAGTCCATATTATCTTAAAATGCAGCATGTTGGAGAGGCTAAAAGCAGAGGTGGGGCTGCTCCTACTGCCGCTGCAGGAGCTGAGCAGACCAGTTTAATTAGCAAGACTGAGCTAAGATAGAAAACTTTCATCTTTTGATACTGCAAAGAGGACACAGAAGAGGCAAGTGATTTAAAAGGTGCCCGTTGCCCTGGGCTGGCTCTCGCTGGGTACTGTTCCCTTTGTTACTCGGTTCCTTTTGGTCCAGTGAATTCAGTTGCTTATTTTATTTGAAAGAGTGGGAGGAAAAACTACTCCCACGTACAAGTCTGGTCAGGCCAGATCAGATGGAGCGGCAGCTCCCACACTCTCTACTGATTTTTTTCCATCAAGGCTGCCCAAAAATCGCCATCTCGGCAACAGCATGACCAACAAGGCTGCAAGCGATAGCCGTGGTCAGGTGAAGGCTCAGGGGGAAACATCGGCACAGCTTTTATTCCAGGACAGAACAGCAACAGGCATCAATTTAAGAATCTCCAGCTGCCACCCATGCATCTAGGTCACATATGGTGTTAGCCCGGCACAGAGTACCTATATAACCCACTGGAACGGCACTCGCTGTCCCAGATGGCATTTACGGGCTTGACACTTATTTTCAGTTTACAAAATGCATACACTCGCGTATAAACTCATCAGGTTTTGATCTCTTGGCAGCAAAGGCAAAGCACTCTTACAGGGCCTCATCATCATGGCATTTCCAAGTGCCCACAAGAAACAGAAGAGTACGTTACCGGCGTGTGGCCGGCCCGCCCTGCTCCCGTTGCAACGGCTTATCGGACTGCCGGCCCGTATCCCCCAGGGGTGCAGGGAGATGTCACAGCAGAATTTCAGCAACTTAATCAATTTTACACTGCTGTACAACAAAATCTAGAGCGCGTTTCCAGAAAGTGACTGCAAGGCTCAATGCGTACAGTTAATCCAGGCCGTGCAGGAGCTGAATATCGCAGCATCACCCAAAATTCACCTTCCTGCAGGTGGAAGGCGACACCCAGTTTTGCAGCAGGCTGGTAATTCGGTTCAGTCCTAATGAACTTCAGACTTTAACGATGTCCATCCGGCAGATTAAAACAAGCAGCCAAGAGGCTGGCATCAAACCAAGCTACCCAGTGTCATCATCCTCTCGGTCACACTAAAACCCTTTATGTCTGCTGCAAATAGCACAAGCCTGATCTTAACTGCATCGCTCGGTGTACTATCCATGGCAGTAAGAATCTAAGCAAAAATTCTGTCTTTTTTTTTTAAGCAGAAAGATAAAATAATCCAGGCGTTTAGTTTTATGAAGAAAAGCTTCACACAGGGGGAAAAAAAAACAAAATTCTTTTTCCTTGGAACCATCTTAGGACAGTTGTTTCTCCAGAGCAAGATGAAGCAAGTGACACAAGCAGCTATAAATTATTCTTTTCAGAGAGCACCTGTGTGGCCATTTTTATCTGAGACACGGAGAAGGAGAGGCCATAGACACACAGTGTTTTCAGTGAAATATCTCAAGAGTACTTTGAGCTAGAGATGAATATACAAGCTCCCCTCCAGCAACAGATTGCTTTCTAATTCACAGAATGCAAATGCAGATGCTGTTCTTGGCGCCTAACCAAACTATTGCACAACACGTTTGTTTCTAGAGTAGCAGCATTTAATACAGTAGCGGAAAAATAATACCTGGCACTCACCTGTATTTGCCCGGCTTTGTTACTTCTGCATATGATACTACAAAGATCCGCAGAGATCTCAGGCTGCCTGTCCTGGCGAGTGGTGAACAGGGAGGAAACCTGACAGATATTTCCCTGATGTCCAAGCCTTCCAGCACTATGGTCAGCTTAGGTGTCATTTCCTATACGGAGGTTACCCAGCCTAAACGCCGCCTGGCTCCTGGACTCAGCTAGGATATAAAATGGTTAAATTAAAAGAACAAACAAACAAACA
>VZTV01035600.1:1722-26970 GCA_013400875.1 Anhinga rufa
CGCCCGTCTGGCCGGCCCCCCGCGGCCCGGGGGGGGGGGGGGGGGGGCTGTCACCACAGACAGCATTGCCACCCGAATCCCCGCCGTGGGGCCACGCGGCTGGCTGCCGTGCCGAGCCCCCCTTCCAGCCCCCAGAAACCAGGGGCTCATCACCCAGCGGACGCAGGCGGCTCCAGCACGGCGGCTCCCGGGGCGCTGGCGAGGGGCGGCTGTGAGCCGGGGTCTCCCAGCTGGCACAGAGAGGCAGCTCCCGTCCCCCCCGTCCCCTCCCGGGCTCCCCGCCGAGGCCGTGCCCGGCCCGCAGGCAGCTCCGGGTGCTGCCGGGTCCCCGGGGGAGCCGGCCCCGGCACACGCGCGATGTGCGACGGCACAGCGCGGCTGCACGCGGACCCGCGCCAGCAGCGTGGCGAGGCAGGGCAGCCAGCGTGACAAACGCCGGTCCTGGCTGCAGTCGCCTTCCCGTTAACACCAGTTACGGTGGTGAAACGCCTCCACAGGCAAAGGAGCTGAGCTAATGAGCCACACACCCAGATACAGTAACCGAAGTGTCCAAAGAGGAAAATCAGTGTTGGTGATCCGTGCTGCCTGCTCGCGGGTTTCCTGCATATTCTGCATTTTAGCACATCCCCAAGAGCCACAGCTCCGGTGACCTCCTGGGGAAACCCTCCCGGCTCAGCGGGACCTCTCTTAGCGAGGCTTTAGCCAGCTCTCAGCCTCAGTTTACCTTTTATTGATGCTGGAGAGCTGGGACTCAAACCCATCAAGGCAAGGCAGGCTGTCCCGGGGCACACGAGTCCGTCCCAGTGCTGCTCCGGCTGCCATCGCCCTGCCTTGCCTCCCACCGCCGTGTCACCTCTCTCAAAAGGCAGCGACGTCGGCCGGACCCGCTCCGTCTCGCAGCCTCGTCACCCCCGACCGGCGCCGATGCATCGTCCCCGCATGGGACGCGCGCTCGCAGCGACAGCGTTGCCCAAGCATCCTTTCGCCGCGTCAAATAACATATCCGCCCGGGAGCGGCAGGCGTGGAGCCTAGCCGGGAGAGTGTGTCAGCAAGGAAAATTGCCAAGATGGGGGAAAATAAAGCTGGTGTTTCAGAGTGCGTCCCGCTCGAGGGATGCTCTGCCAAGCAGCCCCGTCCGCAGCAGGAGCAGGGACAGAGTCCGGCTGGGGAGGGGATGCGCCTGGAGGCTGCAGGGCTGGGTTCACCCCATTGCACCCCTCCCGGCACGTACGTCTTGCTCTGTAAAATGCATACATGTGCTCATGCTTTCCCAACCACTGGCAGAAAATTATTCTGCAGGCAATTAGCCTGCCTTTCTAAGGAGCCTGACACCTCAAATTCATGACGAATGCAGCAGCGAACCTGCTGCAAGCGTGGGTGCAGAGGAGCATGACGGTGCCTGGGCTCGCACCCCTCGGGGACCCGCTCGGCTTGGCAGGGCTGGTGGCACCCAGCGGGGTCCCCCCACCAGAGGCATCTCCCGCTCCTCACGTCCCCAACACAACCCGCTCCGCCTGGGCGAGGACGTTCCCTTGCGTCCCGCCGTGCCGGATCGCTCAAGCCTTGTTGGGCCGGCTCCAAGGTGGAGCAAACCCCGGATTTCCCGACCTCAGACGCCATCCCAGGAGGGACCGGCCGCCTCCCCCAGCTCGCCTCCGCAACCGAGAGCGCTTCGCTGCGTCGTATGTTGGTTTTTCGCAGCGCGGCGGCACCCGCAGCAGAGCAAGAGCGCTCGCCCGGCTGAGTCGGAGCTATTCCTAGGTGAGCAGTTAAATAATTCAGTGACGTTTTATTTCAGAATTTAATTATTTTATCATTTATTTATTGGACTAAAGAGAGCTCTCTGGCACGGCAGGCTGTAAATCCCCGTTTCCTCCAGGTTTCCCCTGCCTTTCCTCGCCCAGCTCTCATGTTCCCCGCTCCCGCGCTTCTTTGCATTATCAAAGGTGACATAATCCCACGCGAACACATCTCCCCCACCTATTTCTCTGAATTATATGGTTTTTCCCTTTGTTTCCCCCCCTCTCCTTTTCCCTCAGCCGCTGAGCGATTGGGAAACAAAAAGGCAGGGAAGACCCAGCATCCATGAAACCAAACGGCGTCGGCTCCGAGGCGGCTGTTGCAACGTCGAGCATCCTTCTTGACGTACGGTTTTGCCGCCGTGTGTGTGTTTCAACAGAAGCGAAGGCGCACAGATAGATTTCTTTATTTTATTTCTCCTCAAGACTGTTCTCTCGTCTGAAAAAAGAGAACAACTTTAATCATCCACGCCCAGCCCCGATGTCAAGGCTGTTGGCTGCGCCCGTAAGACGAACTCCCTCGAACATTGCTCAGGGTGCCACCACATTGTCTTCAGACAACGGCTGTCTACTCATAAATTATCACACCTACTTCATCCTTTTCAGGTATAACCAGTAATTTAGCTTTTGGAAAGGAAAAAAAAAAAAACCAACAAAAAACCAACTGTGGAAAGGGGAAAATCATCTCGAGCAAGAAATAACTAAAAAAATGTGCAAAACAGAATGAAAATGACACTTCAGCTTTAACATCACATCATTAGCAAGATATTTTATCATGCAATTCATCTGCCTACCTACCTGCTTCCCAAACCACAATGTTCCCCTCAGAGTTCTGTTCCTCTTTTGCAATGAACCATAAATTACATGCTGACAGCTTTAATTTGTGCAAAGTATGCCTGGTTGCTTCTGGCACAAGCAGCCGGCTGCTATAATAAGGTCAATATATATTCATTGTCGCATTGCTTGATGTGCCAGATAACACAAAAATGCAGAAATGTGGTAGTTTCTTTGGGGCTACAAAGTGGGAATGATAGAAAGCTAAGAACGCTGCATCTCATCAGGGCATCGCAAGCAGTTGGCTCATCATTTATGCATGGCATGAGCAATGTTATGATTTAACTAATCATCATCAGTTATTCATCCCATTGCTGTCAGGGGACCATGCAACACTTTCATTTCTTGCCAGTTCTGGATAATTTATGTTCCCCTATCATTCCTGGGTTTGTTGGTTTGTTTGTTTGCTTCCTTTTTTTTTTTTTTTTATTTTTTTATTTTTTTGCCTTGTGGTTGACCATTAGCAGGTAAACTCCAACATTTCCTCTGGAGCGTGATGTACAATGAAACCTCCGAAACGCTCCCCGTGGAGGAGGACGAGCCCTGCCCTCGCTGGGGGAACCCGAACCCCCCCACGGCGGCGAGAGCAGCGCGGGGAGAAGCTGCCCGCTCCCCACGCAACCCCCCAGGGACACCTGCAATTCGCAGGGGTGCTGCTGGGTCGCGTTGGTGCTTCGGGGAGCAACACAAACCGGGCGGACGCTGGCTGGACACCGAGCACCCCCGCCGCTCGCCGCCCGCTCCCGGAGAGGACGGTGAGGGTGGCAACAGCTCTACAGAGCTGCTTTCACATCAAGCATTGCTCCCACCCATCCTCTCTCTGCTCTCGCCCTGTGCACCCTCCGATGCTCAGGCAGGGAGGTGCATCCCCCCGAAACCTCTGGAAATGGGAGAACTGGGCACCCCGCGGCCGCCTCCTTGGCAGGAGGCAGCTCAGGGCATTGCGCAGGTCCAAGAGACCCCTGCAGCCCACCCCGCGCTGCCCAACGGGGTATTTTGCTTTTTCTGATTCCGCTGTAAGCAAATTAACCTCGAGGCAGGAGCGCACGGTGCCCAGAGTCCTGGAGACCTCGCGGGAGATGGTGGCAGGTCCAGACCAGCCGGGAGGGCTGTGGGTGCCCATGCTGGAGCCGGAGGCACCGGCGCAGGCGGCCGTGCAAGTGAAGCAGCCGCTGAACACCAAATTTTTCCAATGCATCACCATTACCAAAGCTCTTGCACTAAATGGCTTTGCACAGCACTGCTGCGAACATTTACAGAGCTCGGTACCCCCCAACAGCCACAAACCTGCGGAATTTGTAAGGGTGGCTGGTGCCACGGCAGGGAAAGAGCATCACGGCCCCGTGGACCTTGGCACCGGGAAGGAAAACCCCACGGAGCATGGCGATAAGCCCAAGCGTTGCTCCCGCTGGTAACACAAGCAAGTTTTGGGGTATGGCCACTGAAGACAGAAGGGTTTCAGGGTTGGAGCTGCAGTAGCACCTCTCCAAGGGGAGGGACGGAGGGGCAGCAGCACGGCAGGGATGGGTAGAGGCGCTCAGGAGGTTGCCAACCTTTAAATCAGAAAACAGTGAATCGATGACATGCTTTAGCAGTAGCAAAACCTTCCCCTTGCTTTGAGGGTAAATCTTGCTCTTCTGGGCTTGGAGGGGCTTGAGCCTGGAAGTCGGCCGCCTCTTGTGGGGTCTGCCCTGGTGCCTGGGGCTGCTGCTGCTGAGAGTTTAGTTCAGTCTCAGGCTGTAAGAGGGTAGATTTGAACTCGCTATTGGGGAACAGGAAAAGGCGTCCTCGTCTGCGCCAGGGAGGTCCGGTTTCGGAGACGGCAGCGTCCCCCCGGCCCCGGGGTGCAGGGAGGCGGCGGCAGCCCCCGAGCCCCAGGGATGGGGTTTATCGCCCGAGCATCTCAGCCACAGCCTGACCGTCGTTTTTTCAGATGTGTAACTGCACATATAAACACAACCGTTACCGCTACACTCACGGACATTTTTGTAGAATACGTATTAAAGGAAGTAGATTAGACGGCTTTTCCCCGAGATCATAAGTATTTAAAAAGCAATAAGGCTTAATGCCTGTTTTTCTTACTTTGTAAGGTGGTTGGGGATGATAAATGATAGGCAATTTCATGGCTGGAATTTCAATTTCCCAAAATATTAGTGCTGTTCTCCACTTCCAAGAGCTCCCTTTTGGCAGTCTCCTGCGTTGCCTCCTTCTTCCCTGTTTCTGAATTCATTTTCGGGTCTGACATCCATTCCTTGGGCCTGGCAAAGGCCTTGGGAAGCCGGTCAGCAGCGCTCAGCCCCATCCGCATCCCGTCGGAAGAGAGGTTGGAAAGCTGAACATTTTTATTTTGCTGTTTTTAAATAGAATGACTCTTCTCCCGTTTTGAAATAGGTTTAGATGCAGCCAACGTAATTTAAAAAGAAATAAAAAAGCTTCAATATCGTGAAATGCTTCCATTTCAGACAGATGAAACGTGTCCGTCTCAGCAAAGGAAAAGAAGTTCCACCTGAGACTCATTTTTGATGGGTTTTTTGTTGAAGTGAAGAGGAGAAGAAAACAAGACATGTTTTTAGGCTGGTGCAAGCGACTTATTGACCCCAAAGCAAGAAAAAACAACCAACAAAAGGCCAGTAACCCCCCTAAAAGAAGAAAACGTTCAAGCCAGGTGTCATATGAGGAGCACATCTGTGAAACCTCGGCATGCATAAGCTGAGATTTCTTATTGTTTTTCCTGCTTACTTTTCTCCTTCCACCCAGAGAGATGCAAAAGGGCTACGGGACGTCCCGGGCAGCTCAGCCACAGGGACACTAAATTAAGGAGTTTTTATCAGCCACGCAGCTGATATATCCTTCCATTGAGGTGCTGCCAAGAGGACTCTCCCATCTGAGGCGACGAGAAGGGCTCCAGGACCCAGGATTTGGGTGGGGAAGAAGGGATGTCCCCGTGGGGCGTTAGATACAGGGATCAGGGCACGGCTGGGGCGACGTGACCGGCTCGTGCACAAGCAGGGAATGGATGAAGGAAGGAAAACGCAGGGATCTTCTCCAGCTAACCACAGAAAGCAGCCCTGCTCGTTGCCAGCACACTCTGTCAGTGCTAGCTTGTCCTTACGAGGCCCCTCTGGAAATATCCTCCATTTCACAGTTTGGAGACGAAGCCTGAAGCTCCGCACTGTGCGGTGAAGGTGGCATCAGGACCACTGTGCGACCACATGTCCTGGCCCTCAGCCACCCGTCGCTGATGGGAAGACCGCGTGTGCCGGCTGCTCTAAAAGTAAAGCCCGGAAAATCTGGCGCCCGGAAAATCTGGCGCCCAGCAAACGCGGCACCGGGCAAACCCCAAGCACCAGCCCCGAACCACGCGGTGACATCCCTCTCCCTGCCCCGGGCTCTGTGCAGGGGGATTTCTCCGAGGTGGGGTTCCCGGAGCCCCACAGCCGCCCCACGGGGATGGGGCCGCGCTCGCCCCAGAGCCCCCCCGGTGTTTCCTCCCTGGACCTTCTTGAGAAACCCCCATCTGTCGCGCGAACTGGTCAAGCTCTTCAGAGGCAGAGATGTCCTGCGGCGAGCACAGCGGCCCCTCCAGCTGCCAGCACCGCGGCTCCGAAGGACCCCTGGCCCCAGTGATGTATTATTGAAATCCATTAAAGTGCGGCAGCTCTGACAGTGCTCTAAGGTAATATGTCACGGCACCACCGCTCTGATGATGTACTTACATAATATATCAAAGCCCCATCACTCTGATTATGCTCTAATACAATATATCAAAACGCCATTGTTCTGATGATGCACTATTATAATACATCAAAGTACCGGGGGCCTGCTGATGCGCTATTACCCAACATCAAACTCTTGTCAATCTGGCGCTGCGCTGTCATGCAATGGCCACTCTGAAGACAGTAATAAAATTAAGCTTATTCTTTAAAATTTATCTCTCTATCCATCTGTGGAGAGGTATTGATTTAGCACAGGTTGGGAACTGCATATATATCCCATAAATTAAGCAGCTGACTGATAAGGCTTCATATGTTTTAGGGCTTTTAAAATGCAAAGGGAGCTTGATTTGTTTTTCTTGAGCTTCTGGGTCTCCAAAGCCAGCCGGGAAGGAAAGGAAAATACCCTCCCGTGCTTTGCAGCCTGAATTTTGCAGAGCACCCAGCGCAGTCTGTGGTTTCAGCAGAGGTGCTCACTCCGCCGCTGTGGGTGCAGGAGAGCTGAAAGCCCATCAAGCTTTCAAAAACAAGAGGTGTTGGGCTTTTTCCAGCAGCCTGAGTGCATTCTTGCTTCTCAATATTTTCCTGAAAAACACCATCTCCTGGCTGTCTCACAGCCTGCTGTGGGATTTTTTTACCCTTAGAGGCTAATAGCAATGCGCTGGGATGAATCGGCCCCCATACCAGGGGATGGTGCGTTGGCACCAGGCAGCTTCCCCGCCTGTTCCCACCCCTACATGAGGACGCACACCACCAAAAATGTACGAACAAAGGCTGAAGCGCAATTAAAAAACTAGAGGAAGAAAAGGAATTGCTGCTTGTGATGTTCCCAGCCCCGGGGCAGGACTCTGCAGCCCTCTGCAGCAAAGCCTGATTTATAGAGCTGGCAGCACCCTGAGGGTGCACAGCACCCGGGTGGGCACCGGCTGAGCCCCCGGGCAGTTAACCCTGCACCAGCCCCCTGCCCTATCTGATCCCCACTGCAGGTGGGGCAGGCAACCCGCCCTGTAAAAGGCTTTTATCAGCACAGGGCTGAGAATCCAGTGCTTTCCATAAAAAGAAAGGGGAGTAAGAAGCATGCATCACGTATTTTTATGACTCATAAATAAACACAGATATCAGTGTACGCTGGTTGACACAATAGCACTACCTTTGGCTCAGGGCGTCAGCCCAAGCCAGAGGCTAGAAACGTGGACTTAAGAGAAATTCAGCCACGAGGCCAGCCCAGGACGCTGGACCAGAGCGATGGGGATGGGCACGTGCAATGGTTTCTCCAGCAGCAGAGCAGCTCTGAGACATCTCCCTGCCCTTCCCCATCCCCAGGGCTGCAGTGGGTCAGAGAACCCCAGGATCCCAGCGCGGCGGGGGCTGGCAGGGCCCTCCGGAGCTGCCCCCGTCCAGCCCCTGCGTGAGCAGCACCCCCAGAGCAGGGGCACAGGACCGCGTCCAGGCGGGGTGGGAATGGCTCCAGGGAAGGAGACTCCACAGCCCCTCTGGGTGTTCCATCTCCCTGGGTGAAGACCCCAGCCCTGGCGGGGCCGGCACCGGGACACCCGTGCCACCGGAGCCAACACCGTGCTGCCCGAGCCCGTGGGGCCATCCCGGCTCAGCCCTCCTGGGCAAAGGGCTGTGCCTCGGGGAAACTCTTACCACCCTCGCTGTTTTGTTTGGCTCCAGAACAAACCCGAGGGTGGTTAATGACATCTGCATGCTTTCCAGCTCCCTCCCTATAATTAGGGCTGCCCGGAGGTGCTATTCTAACGAGGGCCAGAGGAATTTCCCCGGGTGTTGAAGCGGGGAGACCTGGCAGAGAGGTTTTGCCTTGGCTCAGGGAATCCTCTACAAACCTCCTCTGGGGGGAAAAAATAATATAAAAGCCCTCCCTTATGGCACCGGAGCTTGGCTTTGAGCGAGGCTGCAGTTGAGGAGCACCTGCCCTGATCGCAGGGCCAGGGGAGTGGCGTTTAATGGGGTAAGAGTGGTCTGGAGGTGCCAAGAACAGGCAGGGAGCTGCAGAGGCAGGTGGGGATGGGAGGTGTTTGCTGGGGGAGGAGAGGAGACCGATAAGAGCCGTGAGACAGCCTGGGGTCATCCTAGTTGGCTCTCTGGTGCTCCTCAAACACTTCCATCTGCGGAGATAAAAGTGCTCGGAAGAGGCTGCAGCTCTCCCCCCAGCAGTACGGGAGGAGCGGAGGCGTGGGGGAGGCTGCCAGCCAAGGCTGAGCTGACAAGGGCATCTCCAGCAGAAGAGAAAAAGCTGGTTTCTTCCCATGACCCTTTCCTTTAACCCCTGGGCTGCCGCGTTTGAGTTTTCACATGAAGTTTCTCCCTCTTCCTAGGCTATCAGCCCTTCCTGAGTGCCCAGGGAACGGCAGCGATGTCTTTACCCCTCCTGTCCTGACCACATCCCTCAGCCCTCGCACAGCCCAACCGTTCCTCGGCTACCATTCCCCGTGCCTACGTCTCCAGTCTGACCAGTGTCCACGCTGGGGGGTACAGCATGCATAGGGGTGGTCTGACCCCGTAGAGAAAGCTCTGGTCCTCCTCTGCGCCCCCATAGGCATCAGCGCTCGTTGAAGATGATGGACTCAGCCAAGAGGGATCCAGACCCCCCATCCCCAGCAGGCGATGCTGGTATTTATTTCTGTGACTATGCAGATGAGAAAATGGCATTAAAAGAGCAAAAGCAGAGTTTCTCCCCGCTCAGGCAGGGCAATGCCCGGAGCCAGGGACCACAGCGGTGATGCCGAGCAGCGGGGCTCAGCCTGTGGACCCTCTTCGTGAGAAGGGCTGTGGGTGCGGAGCTGCCCCAGGGATGGCCCAGCATAGCAGGGACCTGCCCAGTTTGGAGAAAACACTGGTGGAAGTGAGAGCAAAAGGAGGTGTGAACCAGCCGGCCGCTCCAATGGGCCCCGAGGAGGTGCTGAAATGGGAAAATAGCATCTATTCTCCCTAAAACTGCTCAGGATCAGGGGGCTGGGGATGGAGCAGCGGGGGGAAAAGGAGGAGGCAGCTTTTCCTTTGCAACCAAACGACCGGGTCCCCTCTGCTTCGAGCGAAGGCGGGAGGCAGAAGGGGCCGAGGGCAGGGCTGGGGTCAAGTCCCGGGGACCCCAAGCAGCGGCGGCAGCAACCGGTGCTGCGAGGCCGGGAGGAGGACGGAGGAAACCACCCACGGCGCCTGTGCGAACGAGGAGTTTTTCCAATCTGTCTAAACCCAATATTAAAAGGAGCCCGCAGGAATGCTGGACGCCTGCCATCCCGCTTTGCACCTTTTGCAAACCAAAACAGCCAGCGAGCAGCTGGCACGGGACGGGGAAATTCTGGGAGCCTGCGCCTTCGTTAGGAGCCATGCCGACCTGCAGGAACCTCCCGCAGGGCTTGTCCAGGGTCCCTGCTCCCATTCCGGGGGGGAAGCCTCTGCCTTTCCTCTTCCAGTCCTCCCAGTGCAAGCAGCCGGAGTAGAAAACCTGCAGTTTCACAGTTTATTCCCCAGGGTGGCAGCACCCGTGGGTTGCCATTAATTAATAAGCCGCTGCCCAGGGCGCAGGGTCTGCGACCCAGCTTGCAGCCCCAGCCCCAGCCCCTGCAGCCATACCTCTGCACGGCCAGAGCCAGGGCAGGATTTGGCCCTACACCATGGCCGGCGGCTCTCCCGCCTGGCTCGGGGCACTGCGGGTAGCTCAGAGCGCTCGCCACCCCTTGGTGTCTCCGGTGGGCACGCACAGCACCCTGTGCGCGCCTCTGCCTCTCTGGGTGCCCTTTCCTCAAGAGCAGCAGGTCCTCGGTGCCCAGACCGACCGGCATTTCCGAGCACGGCTCCGGGTTGCGCAGGGAAAGGCACGGCTGGGAGAGCAAACAAACAAAAAAACCCCACCGAGATAAGGTGCGCACGTTTTAACCTGTCCGCTGCAGCGAGAGGCCAGCTAACGCAATAAGCTGGGGTTGCTCAAGAGTGAGCTTAAAGCGTGTTGATTAATGAAAAGAAAAATATTCATTAATGATGTGCCACTTGCAGAACATCCCTGTGGCGGCTGAGCAGGGGGAGCCGGCACGGTGCCCGTCCCCAGCAGCCTTGCTCAGCCCCCTCGGAGGGACTCCTGGCCCCCGGCACCGGGGCCGGCAGCCGTGGGATGCTGTGCCCACGCCTGGCCCCCATGGGGGAAAGCAGGCAGGATCCAACCTGCGCCGTCACGTCGAGGGCTTCCCATCCAGATCCCCTACCTCCAGACGAGCCATCCGAGGGCTGGGAGCTACCGAAACACCTTGGCTTCAGACACCTGCGCAACGTGCCGTGCCGCTCCGCGAGCTAATTACTTCTAATAAGAAATGAGTGCATTTACAAAAGGACGCCTGCAAAGCCCAGCCCGCCACAGCCGCGCTAGCCCGGGGAGCTCCGCAGCCCGGTGCTCGGTGCATGGTGAAGCGCTGCCCTACGGACAGAGGCGTGTGTCCTCCCGGGTGCTCAGGGGACAGACAGCCACGGCACCTCGCACCCCGCCGGCATCACCCCAGCCCCGCAAGGCACCGGCCGCCCGCAGAGCGTGGCTGCGCCCCGGCTGCGCAGGGGGGAGAGGGGCACCCCAAGCCCCCGGGGATGCCCCCGCGCGCGGCAGCGCAGAGCCAGCAGACCCCGCGTCCTGTGGCAGCAGCGTCCCCGCCATGCCGAGCCACCAGCGTGGCAGTGCCAGCACCGGGCACCCTCCCCAGCGATCCCGGCGCAGGAGGGAACGCCTTCAGGCTGGGTTTTTTTCAGAAAACAGCGATTTTCAAAACAGCTCTTTCTGGTGCGGCTGGGCTGGCGGGGCTCTTCCGCAGCCGAGCGCAAGGAGCCAAGTGAGCATCACCACCGCGTCCCTCCCGCAGCCCCTCCGCTGTTTATTTTAGGGTATCTTTGGGAAAAGGGCCATTGGTGGCAGGCAGAGACGTTTAATCAGGTTTGTGTTTACTTTTGGAGCCACTGTACAAACAACACACTGTGGGTAAATTAAACAAACACCGGTTATAAAGTCTACATAATCAGCTTAAACTCAAAGGATAATTACAAGAGTCAAAATCTACAGTATCATAAAGATAGGCAGTCAAGGACTGGCTCCAGCACATGACAGAAATATAAGTTAGCTTTGAAAGATAACCTTGTGAGCTACAATTAACTCACAGGCTTTGACAGTTACCGAAACCCTAAATGAAAATAGCCCAAGGAAAACAAATACAAGGTTTGGCACTCCTGAAGAAATTTAAACCTAAACATACAAATTAAAAGCACCTCGAGAGGCAGGGTGGGATTTAATAACATAATGTCTCCCATTCACTTGAAAGTAACTGATGCACAATAAAAAACCCTTTCTGTCAGCACAGGCAGTGGGAAAACCCGCCGAGCGGCTGTGGAAATCGAAGCCTTTTCATGTAGAGGTTGGTTGGGTTTTGTGTTTGGTTTTGTGTTTTTTTTTTTTAAAGCAATGACCTGACAGCAAAAAGCCCGCAGGGAAATGGCTGATTTTGAGAGGCTGTTAACAAAAAGTGTCCGAGCCAACCTGGCCCATGCACAGCGCCCGCTGCAGCGAGCAGCAAGTGCAGCCTTCATCGCTCCCTGCAAACACGAATAATGCCCTTAATTAGCGTGGAAAATAAATACAAGGATGCTGGGAGCCCCAAGGAAAGCTGGGTTAGTGCAGGCGGGAGGGCTGCCGAGGAAGGTGGCGGGGAGGGGAGCTGGCGGCTGCTCCTCGGGGAGGGGTGCGCACCGGCCGAGGGACGGGGGGTCTCACGGGGCAGCAGGGACCCCGCGGGAGGAGAGAGAATACGGGGGGAGGCCGTGCACGGACGGGGCAAACGCATCCCGCGCGGGGCAGCCCTACAATCCTGCAGCTGGGGGATTTTTAATTATAAAATTAAATGATTGCGAGCTATCAGCCAGCTTCAAAATTCACGGGATGAACGCGGAAAGGTTTCGGCAGCGCTTTCACCAGTTCTCCTCCCCATTTCCCAAGAGGGTTCAGGCTCAAAATACGCACATATCTACAAAAAGAGGGAAAAGTTTCCCAATTGCTGGCTCTCCTTGCGCCCTTTGGATGTCAGCCCAGGCACGACCGTGGGTTGTGACCGTCTGCCACCCCTCTGATGGGCGAGGTGGAAGGAACTTCCTCCTCCGCCATCCAGCTCCCAACGGACAACTCCCCTCACCCCAGAAATCATCACCGCTGGGGCTAATTGGGGTGCTGGCTGGCAGTCTCGGCAGGGAGAGAAAAGAAAACAACCTGCCACGTTACGACTTCCAACAAAGCTTCAGGGAGCAGCAGGCTTTCCTTGGAGACGGGAAAACAAATGCCTTTTAAAATAAAAGCCGATAAACTGACGAACTTAGCGCTGCTTCTCGCTTATAAATCACAGCGCTGCACTAGCTAATGGCTCTGGCAATGGGAGTTCAAAGGAAAGAAGTAACCTAATTATAAAGTTTGTTAGATTTATTGTCAGTTAATAACAGCGTTTTCAAAGATGCTATGAGTAAGATCAGTGGGTTTCTCATGCTTTACGCATTTTTCTCTTCCCAACGACTATTCTAGGTCAAATTTATTGCGCTGCACTTCTTTTTCCATCACGGGGAGCGAGGACACTTTACAGGCATCTTTGCGATGCTGTGATTAGCATAATGAGGGCAGGTGAATATATCATACTTCCTTGTGGCTTTTTTGGCTCAGATCGTGAGTGAGAAAAGGTGTCAAGAGCTGCTGGCAATTTTTTGCAAATATTAAGGTAATGAAACAACTCGACGTTGCTGAATTATTAAAGGTTCTTCCTGCATTTCTGATATTTTATTCCTTTTATTAAATGTGTAAGTGAAATATCAGGGAGCTGGGCTGCTTTCCTGCTCCCACGCCTTTCCCAAAAGCGGCGGAGGGGAGGGAGAGGCAAATCCAGCCCGGTGCGGCCGTTCTGGCTGGGGTCGGACGGGCAGCGTGGCTGCGCAGCCGGACACTCGACCAGCAGAAGGGACCGGCCTGAGTTTCGGACTGGTGAGCCCGAGCATCCCACGGCAAAGCAGGAGCATTTCCCAGGGTTTGGAGGTGGTGGAGGGACACCAGGCTCCCTTTTCCCATAGCGTTAACAAAAATATTCTGCATTAAGCGCTCCAAAATAGGAGTAATATTCGAAGCTTAATTATCATTTAAATATAATAGGAATCTGATGTTTCCACCAAGCGAGCGGGTGCCAATCAGCCAGCAGTAAGCACCGCGTTTTCTAAACAAATCGTTATTAACTTTAATATATTGCAGGCATGTAGCAAGCTGGATCCAATTTTAAGTGAAAATTAATGGCAAATTCTTGTAACCACATTAAGAGCCATCTTAGTTCATTTGAAATCAGTTAAACATGAAAACAATATGAAAGCCATCTTGTGTGCCTGGAATATAAATATTTGTCCTTATCCTTGCCAGAGCAGCAAGAAAAATTAAGAGACGTTGGCATGTAAGCTTTATATAAACACACTCACAAAAGGCCGACATTTGATGGATTAAACTATTTGTCAATTTTTCCATTTCCTTCGTCAAAAAGTAATTAAACATTAAGCAGATGTCAGAATCTAATTGGTTCTGGAGAATATTGCACAATAGGATTTATGGCAATTGTGAAGTTGTATTTACATGTCTGTAAACAGGCAGCCGTTTGCCAGAAGACGCTGGTCACAGAGCTCCTGCCTCTTCTGAGTTTAAAAAAGCCTGATTTTGAAAAGCCCTTTTCAGCTTTGCCAGCCCAGGAAATCTGGGAGGTTGCGCGGGCTCGGCGCCCCGCCGGGCTGGGGTGCCCGCGGCCTCCCGGTCGCGTCGTGGGTGCGTCGGCCGCATCCTGCACCGATGCCTCGGCCGCCCCGGGCTGGGGGACCAGAGCCGGGCAGGGCTGGGGACCGCGGTCCGGCCTGCCGCTCCCACCGCTTCCCGGGCACCTCGCAAGGAAACGGAAGGACTTCCTTTCGTTTGAATCCCTTTTCTCCCCTTTCCTCCATGGAAGAATGAGAGAGGGGAAAACAAATAGGAGAAAAGCTTCTCCTCAAGGCCACCTTTGTATTTATTTTTTTCTTTTTCCTGCTTTTTAAACTGAAGGGAAACCCGAGTACAAAAGAAGGAAAAAACCATATTGGAACATTTGGGTTTTTTTTAAATTTATGGTCAAAACTGTATTTTTCTTTGTATTTTCTGCCCTGGTTAAACTGGCTGCCTCAGAGCAGAGCATCCAGCAGCCCCCGCAGCCCCGTGGTCCCCGTTCTCTGGGGGGGACCGGTGGCGGGAGATGGAGCCTGGGGGTCCGAGGGGGCTGCACCGGCTCTTCAGCAGTAATCCCCGTTACAGTAGTCGTCCCTACGAGAAACCTTACAGCTGAAAACGAAGAATACGGGCGCACTTAGGCAGTCAGGTGCGTGGTGCTGGGGGCCCGGCACGGAGGAGCAGCCAGCCCCCAGCCTCTCCCGCCGGTCCTGGCTTTGCAATTAGCTGCCGGTGCTGCCGACGAGGACCGATACCCGAAACGCCCTCAGCTGCGGGACCCTGCGAGCTCATATATCTCATCCCGGGACGAAGCCACCTTCCTGGGAGAGGATGCGCCCGGGATGACCCGCGCTACGTGCTGGGGTTTATCTTCTCACCCAGTCATCGCCCGGGAAGGCGGCGGTGCCGGTGCCGGTGCCAGCAGAGCCTTTCCTCCGGCACCGGCACGCCTCGCGCTGGTGTCGGCTCTTTGGGCGCCGGGGAGCTCTTGGATCCTCTGGACAGTGGGTTGGTACGTGGGGAGCCCGGGCCGTGCCCCAGGGCGAGCGGCGAGGCAGCGCGTCTGTCGCCGCTGGTTATTTTTTCTGGTTTTCTTGAGAAAAGCCAATGCCGGGGGTTTTTTCCCTAGAAAATTTCCGCAGGCTCACGACCGGTAAAGCACCCGTAGATGATGCTGATGTGGGAGGCTCCCCCGCACAGCTCCACCAGCGCCTGGGCGTTACGGCCTTTCTCACCAGCAGCAATCCGTGTGATCTCTGGGCAGGGGAGACCTCTGCAAGGGCCGCATCCATGCCGGCAGCACCGATGGCAGGGGCAGGAGTGGTGACGCACAGGGCGCGAAGGGCTTGTGCAGGGACCTTCAAGGGGGCGTCCGCAGCCCGGGAGGGCGGCAGGGCTGGGAGCGGGGCTGCGGGACGCGGAGGGCGCAGGCACGAGCTGCTGCCGACCGAAGCAGGACCCGCTCAGGCTGCGATGGGCTCTGAGCACTAAGATGCTCACCCACCTGCATGACAGCCTGTCGTGGTTTAGCCCGGATCAACAACCAAGCCCCACGCAGCCGCTCGCTCACTCCCCCCCGGTGGGATGGGGGAGAGAATCGGAAGAGTAAAAGTGAGGAAACTCATGGGTTGAGATAAAGACAGTTTAATAGGGAAAGAAAGAGCCGCGCACGCAAGCAAAGCAAAACAAGGCATTCATTCCCTGCTCCCCACGGGCAGGCGGGTGCTCAGCCATCTCCAGGAGAGCAGGGCTCCATCACGCGTAACGGTGACTGGGGAAGACACACGCCATCGCTCCCAATGTCCCCCCTTCCTTCTTCTTCCCCCAGCTCTACACACCGAGCATGACACCGTATGGTGTGGGACATCCCTGGGGTCAGTTGGGGTCACTGTCCCGGCCGTGTCCCCTCCCAGCTTCCCGTGCCCCCGGCACAGCACGGGGAGCTGAAACAGCCCTTGGCTGGTGTAAGCGCTACTGAGCAACAACTAAACATCTCGCGTTATCACCACTGCTTCAGCACAAATCCAAACCACAGCCCCATACTGGCTACTGCGAAGGAAATTAACTCTATCGCAGCTGAAACCAGGACACAGCCCCTGGTCACCCGGCTCGGGGTGCGGGGTCACACCAGTGTCACCTTCTCCGACAGCATCGCGAGGACGGCCGTAACCCGAAATGCCCCGGAGGAGGCTGACGGGCGATCTGCAGGACGGAGATTAATTAGGCGACAAGGTGCCAGGGCCGGGGGAAGCTGAGGTGATGCTTTGCGTCCTGCACAGTGAGCAGGAAATGTCAGCCTCTCGTGGCGCCCATCACCGCAGCGCTGGGCCACCCGCCAGCTTTGGCAGCGTTATGTCTATATGCATTCGGCAGCGACGTCAGGGAGAGGACAGCCCTCATTTCCAGAAGGCAGAGGAAACACCCTGCAGCGCCCCGACACTGGGGGGATGGGCTGCGGGCAGCAGCGAGAGGGGTTGCTGCAGCGTCCCCGGGAGATTAGAAGAGCAAAGTGAAAGACCCTCTTTCTAGGCCACCAGCTCTCACTGGGAGAGGATGCCCAGGTTAAATCCTGCCTGCCCAGGGAAGCCACTTTCTGCAAACCTTCCCAGCGCTGATGCTTGGGAATAAAATTACAAAGACAATGTGCAATAACTTGGGATGATGAATCAGTTTTAAGAAGGATTTTGTTCATACCTGGCTCTGAGCACATGGGACCTGGCGCTGCTGCTGCTTAATTCAGTGGTACCGAAGCCACAGCTTTTATTCGAAGCAGGGAAGCTCAGCCCAGAGCTGTTATTTCCCTTGCCACTCACCTACCTTATTTAAGAAGAGAAATTAAACAGTTGCATGAGCTTTTGATCAAACCAAACCTCCACCAAAGGCACACAGTGACCTGGCTAATATTTGCATGGCAGATCGATGCCCCGTTCGTCTCCCGGGCTCAGCAGCAGAGGCAGCGCCGTGGGCAGGAGCTGCCGGGGACTCGGGCTGTTTCCTCCCGCTCCCGGCCAGCCTCGACCACCAAACACTCGTGTCCGCCCGGCGAGAAGAAAAAATGCCGTGTCAATAAGGCATCACTCGTGCCCAGCTCGGAGCGGGAGAGGAGCCGCTGCTCCGCCGGCCGCGGGCTGTGCAGCCTCCCTGCAAAGCCCGGACCCGGCGGGCTGAGCTCGGCCTTCCAGCAGCTTCCTCCCAGCTTGCGTCGAGGCAGTGTTTTCTAAAAATGCACATTATAATTTACAATAAAGACATGGGAACAGTGACATTTACTGCAGACCTTGCGCTCATTAAAACAGTCTCATTGCCTCATTAATTCCATTTTTCAGAAATTATGTTCATTTTTATGCACTGTATTAGCTCCTCATGCATTTCACATGCTGCTATTCCACATTTAAGGAATATGTCTTGGAGAGATTTCCAAATCAGCAATCCCAGCGCCCTAGAAGCGAAATAATTACTTTTTCCATTGCTAGTTCCTGTTAACCCACTCAAGATAAATAAAATTAATGCGACTACATTTGTCATGTGAATTTAATTATTCCAAACAGCATTAGCCTGGGCTATAATTGTAGAGCAAATGTGCTTCATGATATCAAGACTCACCGAGTGGAATTTAGGAGCGGATGTTTTTACGTTTCCAAAAGCCCCGGGGAAGCGGAGCGCCGGCACTCTGGAGGGGAGGGCTGCCCCAGCCCCACGCACGGGCCCCCGAGCTCCACCGTGGCCGAAGGGGACCCCCGCTGCAGCCAGCGATGCAACAAGTCGCCGACGGGACGGGACGCTTGCAGAAGACGACGGCAAATGCATGCACTTGGCTCAGCGGGCTCCTCTTCCCCCAGCGGCGGTTCCCCTGCGGCGTGGGCTGTCCCCAGGAGCCCGCCCGCAACGCCCGCTGGGGCACCCTGCTTGGCTTGGCCACGGGCAACGCGCCTCCACTGCCGGCTTCCCCAGGAGCCCCCCTGGCCGCCACGAAACCAGCAGGAAGCCAAAGCCTCCGGATTTCAGACATCTCCCAGACTCCTTCATTTCTTCTCTGCAGCGGGATCTTCAAGGACAACCTTCCGTCCCCGCTAGCTAAGGCTGCGGGTGGCCCGGACACGAGCACGCTCGCAGCCGTCGGTAGCTGCAGGAACTTCGCGCGCTGCCCTTACCCCCATCTCATCTCCTCCAGGTTTTTCCACCCTTCCCAGCACCAGAGCCCTCCTTCCTGCACCTCCCAGGAGAGGCAGCCTGCGCTTCACCACCCCGGACTCCCCATCTCGTTCCAGCTCAGCCAAAACCACTATATATATACACACATATATATATTTTGTCCCTTGCCTACACCTCACAGCTACTCTCCTTCTTTGGAATTAATTATTTAATCCCCCAGCTGTATTATTTAGCAATCCAAAGCATCCTGGGCTGGAGATTTCATGAAAAATTCTATGCGGATTAAAGCAGTAACGCAGCACATCCATCCCCGGCTGGGAAGGGGTCCCGGGGGAAAGGGGCACCGTGGGGCCAGGACCTGCCGCCCCCGAGCTAATCCGGCTCGGCGTCTATATTTAACAACACTTTCTATGGGGAAACAAGGCTGGGATGAAGAGGGAGTACGGCATCCCCTCCTTAGCATGCACGGTGGGTGCATACGTTGGGCTATACAGTATTAATGAAGGAACGGTTTATTGGATTTCGTTCCCAGGGCTTCTCAAAGTGGCACTGGGCCACAGACAGCGGGTTATAAATAGGCGTGTGTCATTTGGAAGGTCACGCAGCGAACCTCGAAAAGTGCCAGAAACTTAACAAGAAACAGGGAAATGCAAATGAAATCAGAACGAAGCGGGCGCTCCCACGCATGGCCCCTGTCCCGGCGGCCGAGGAGCATCCTCGGGGCAGAGAGGTGCCGCTCCGGGGCAATTACGGGTCTGCCGGGAGGCACCGCCGAAGCACGGGGCTGCTCCTCCAGGAGAAGAGCTGCCTTTTAACGGACAACTCAATATCATCTGCTGCTTCAGCACTTGCCTGCTCTGGTGGATTCCCACACTTTTCCTTGCGGCATTAAAGGTCAGGGGATCTGAGAGTGTCGGCGCGAGCGGCGGTACCGCCGGCAGCCCGGCTTTGCTCCCCGAGAGCTGGCCGAGGGGCTGCCGTGCCTGCGCCGCTCGTGGGGCCGCCACAACTTTTAAGGAAGAAAACATGAACTTTAATAAAAGCCAACTCCTCTACCCTAAATAAAAAACATTCCCTGCCTTGAAGAAAAAACATTTTTTTTTTTTTATTATTTCAAAGTACCCTGTTCAGCAGCAGAGCATACAAATACTCATAGCTACGCAAATAGCAACTCTTTATTTGCTTTGTTTGCTCAGCTAATATTGACTTTCCAGCCTAACACTGCTGCTATTGAGTTTGGCTATTCACAATAATGTTTGACTAGCATTAGAACAGCGCAGCGATAACAGCATGTGCAACCGAAAAAGCAATCCATCACCCCTCCGTGGGATAGTGCCATTATGACAGGGGGGGGAAAAAAAACCCCGTCTGCTTATTCAGTCAAGTACAACTGTTGAATATAATGCTGGCAATGACACTCCTGGCTAGTTCAAACAACCCAAGGTTACAGCGTTATTGTGTACTCGCGCAGAGCAAACACTACGGAAAGGCTCCCTTTCTGCTTATCACCTTGGGTGGGACTCGAGGGGGTTTGTTTAATTAAGGGGTCAGTGAACACTGCCCCACGCCAAGGCACCCTCGTGCCTCCTGGCATCGCGCCTGCCGCGGGAGAGCCACGGGCGGGCGGGTGGACGGCGGGACGGAGGAGACCCCTCTGCGGGGCGAGAGCAGCGGCGGAAGGGGCGAGGACGGCTGCCTGCCTGCAGATTTGGGCTTACACGGAGCATCAGCACGGCATCGCGCGAGGGAGGTGAGCGGTACCGGCACCCCACGCTGCTGCCTCTCCGCCCAGGGTGGGATGGCACCCACGGCTCGGGTGCAGCGGGTGCCTGCTGCCCCGTGCTTGCCGGGCGCTCGCCTTCCTCAGCGGCCACGTTCAGCGCGCTCCTCGCTTAGCGCTGGCTCTGCAGACATATTTTGTTTCCCTTCCAGATTGCAGAACCAGACTGATTGCCTTGTTTACCTCCCACATGCACCCACTAGTTTATATAAAATAGACGGGCGCGCATATCGGATGTACACAGAGGCGGAGAGCAGCCCCCGTCTAGCGGGCCTTCGTCAGCCGGCTCCCTTCCCAGTAAAGTCCAAACTGGTACAGCTGGGTGGGCAGAGGGGAGCCTCGGCAGCCCGTGTCGGGGGCTAACACCGCTCGGGTGAAAGCAGAGGGGAGAGACCCTCATCTTCCTCATCCTCTGGCCACGTAGGTATGGAGAGCAAGCACTTGAGAACTGGCCATGTGAATAAACAGAGAAAGGCAAACACGCTTTCTGCCGCAAATAACTCCAAAAGCAGGAAACAAAGAGGTAATTATCATTGCTCAGCTGCTCGGGCAGGGCACGGGCTGCCTGTTTGCTCTGGCTGAATCATCGCCACCAAGAGGCACCCCAGCACCTCTGCTCAGGGGTTTACGCCCAGAGGGGAGATCCCCCCTTGCAGAGGACCCGAGCGAGGGCTCCAAGCGGGTCGTGCGTCCGGAGGCACCCCCTGCCCGGCCGCGAGGGCTGCCCGCCGCGCAGGCAAGGCCGGCAGACCCCTGGCGCGATGCACCCCCCAGCTCTGCTGCCCTTCGGCGGCTCCCTGCCGGCTCTGCGTCAGTCCAGAAGCCCAGTCGCCGCAGCGCCGGCCTCTCCATCAGCGCACGGCTCCGGTGAGGCTCCCGCCCTGCGAAGGGTGTTTTTTGGATGGTCCCTTGGGGTCCCTCCACCACAGGAGCCCGACGCTGCGGCCCCAGCATCCCCTCGCTCGTGTATCTGCTGGAGCCAGGTGAGCTGGGTGATGTGCAAAGGGCACTGAGCCGAGCCCAGCCGCCGGAGGGGAGCTCGCTCCTGCGCCCAAGCCCTTTGGGTGCTGCGTGCTCCTCTGCTCTTATACCGCATTTTGCACTTCAGCCCCCCCCCCCGGGCAGCCAAATGTGCCAAGCCTGGTTGCACAAAGCTTCCCAGCCAGCTTCTATCACGCCCCAGGGCGGTGCAGCGCAGGCGCACTCAGGACAACGGGCCAAATCCTGGCCCCTTACCTGACCCGTGTCTCCTGGCGCCCGGCTCCCGCTGCGTTCTGCAGCATTTCCAGGTACATTTTCGCGTCGCCCGCTCCGGGATGAGGCAGAGCAGTCGAGCAGAGAGGCTTTTTCCATGACCTCCACGAAGCAAGGCTTCCTCTTCACGTGCACGAACCTGCTGACGAGCAAAACGGGCCGAATGCAAAGGCAGACGCAGCCGTGGCGGGACGATGCCACAGTGAATTAATATTTTCTGATGAAATTAGCACTCTGTGTTGTGGAACCTTTGGTACTTCAGTGGGGACTCACTAACCAGGAGGGTGGCGTATGCCTCCAGCACCTGATGGCCATGACTGGACATTGAAACGACCTGCTCCAGATGTCCCCACATGCCAGAGAAGACAGACACCTCTCTTTTTGGGGTGGAAAATAAGAGAAAAAAAACCCAGTTGGGCAATAAATGACTCATAAAAGCACTAGTTTATTAACAAAAGCAGGAGAACAGCAGGTATCTGGTTTGGTGAAACAGTGTTTGCGGCTGTTTGTGTCCCAGGAAAATGCCCAGGGAAACTTTGCTGGCTGTACATGAGCACTGAGGATGATGTCGGGGTTTGGAGAGCAATCTTGGTGTTATTATATGATATTATTTTAAACCAGGATGCAGACTGAAGCTCTCTGCTCTTTATTAGCCTGCTCGGGGCGTGCCTGGGCCTCGGGTCTGCTCAGTGACAAATAGCAGCCTATTATTAATGTCATTATTATTATACATGCATTTCTATAGAGCCCATCACACAGGCTCTCAATTATGCTCTGTGCTTGTGTAGCACTTTTCATTTCAGGTCTCACGCTGCTTTACAAACATTAAACCAATGTTGGAATTTTTGCCAAAGGCAAAAAAAAAAAATAAAAAAAATTAAGGGAGGGTGGGAGTGGAAGAGGAAACCCCAGTGCTGATGTATCCAGTCCCTGCCCGCCACAAAGACAGCGACTGTATGCAGGAAAATAGGCAAAGTGCTTTAATTTGGGGGTTCTTCGGGGGTTTTAATAAACATATTTGCTGGGGTGAAGCGAAGGCATGTGGCAGAGGGGAGGATTTAGTCTGCAGGGAGTGCCTGGCCGGGCGGACTGATGGATGCTGGGGCTGGACCCGTCTTTCCTCCCATTACACTCCCGCTGTATTTTGCACCATCACCTTTAACCACCAGAGCAATTAAACTCTCCCGCTCCCAGCCCACAGTGTTTTCTCTCTGCACCATCACAGGGGAAACTTTCGGTGCCCGCTGCAGGTTTTTAATCTGCCTAAAGATAAAAACGCCGAGTGCTCCTACGGGGCTCATTCCCGGCGACCCGCTGTACCGAGATATCGGCAGAAGCCCCCGCCGCTCTGAGGTCCTGCTCCTCCGCCCTGGCGTGCCGGGGGGACGCGGGAAGGATGCTGTGTCCCTCCTTATTATTCAGGTCAAAGCACAGTGCCATGTTCAAACAATTACATTTCATAATTAGTTACAATTAGCTTGCTGTGGTTTGGAAGCCTAGGCAAGGGCTTTATCTACAAGAGCCTGCTGGCAGTGCTCCACCGAGAGAGATCGTGTGGCCTTCACCTTGCCTTGTCTGGGTGCCTGGGCTCCCCCCGCCTGCTCCCCTTCCCCACAAATCCCCCCCACCATCGCCCTCCGCGCCCGGGGCGCTGCTCTGGGACAGCCTGGGGTTGCTCTTCACCCTCGGCTCCCGGCCAGCTCAGCTCTTTCTGCACCCATAGCGTTGGCCGGCGGGTACCATCCTTGACCTCCAGCCCTCCAAGCTGGTGTCCGGCACAGGCGTCACCCCTGGATTCTGGTGCCTTCCCTGCTTCTGAGCTCGGTTCACCCATAGAAGAGCAATGGACCCCCAACATTAACTACCAGGGGTTTCTCCATCATCACACGCGTCCCTGCCAGCATGCCCTCACCCACCCGCGCCGGCTGCCTTTGCCCTTCGGCTGGCTCCTGCGGGAAGCCCCTGCGGGACGTGGGTCAGTGCCGCATCCCGAATAAACAGCAATAATGCACATGGCCTTGCGGGGACATTTAAAGGCTTAAAAATCTCACAGCTGCCTGTGCAGCGTAATCCAGGGGACAGACGTCCCCAGACTGGGCAGGGCAGGAGGGGCACGGGCGCGGGGGGCATGGCCATGCAGCTTGGGTTCGTGGTAATGGCCCTTCCCAGCCCAGCCTTCCTCACCCATCCTGTGAGTCCCAGTTATGAAACCCAAGGCTTCTCCCTTCCACTTTTCCCCCGGGCTGGCTGAAGCGGGGGTAACCAGATCACAGAATCACACAGCATCCCAGCACGGCGGGGGCTGGCAGGGCCCTCCGGAGCTGCCCCCGTCCAGCCCCTGCGTGAGCAGCACCCCCAGAGCAGGGGCACAGGACCGCGTCCAGGCGGGGTGGGAATGGCTCCAGGGAAGGAGACTCCACAGCCTCTCCGGGCAGCCTGGGCCGCTGCTCTGGCACCCGCACAGCAAAGGGGTTTGGCCTCAGATTTCAGTGGAACTTCCCGTGTTCCAGCTTGTGCCCGGTGCCCCTTGTCCTGTCGTCGGGCACCGCTGAGAAGAGCCCAGTCCCACCCTCCTGACACCCGCCCTTCAGACACTGATCAGCACTGAGGAGATCCCCCTCAGCCTTCTCTTCTCCAGGCTGAACAAGCCCAGGTCTCTCAGCCTTTCCTCCCCAGGGAGATGCTCCAGCCCCTGAGCATCCCTGTGGCTCTGCGCTGGCCTTGCTCCAGCAGCTCCCTGTCCTTCTGGCACTGGGGGCCCAGCACTGGACACAGCACCCCAGCTGCGGCCTCCCCAGGGCAGAGCAGAGGGGCAGGATGGCCTCCCTCGCCCTGCTGCCCACACTCCTGTCCATGCAGCCCAGGACACCGCTGCCCTCCTTGGCCCCGAGGGCCCAGCGCTGGCTCAGGGGCACTGGCTGCCCACCAGCACTGCCAGGGCCTTCTCAGCAGAGCCGCTTCCCAGCAGGGCAGCCCCAGCCTGTGCTGGTGCCGGGGGCTGTTCCTCCCCAGGGGCAGCACCTTGCCCTTGCTCCTGGTGAATCCCATGAGGTTCCCCTCGGCCCAGCTCTCCAGCCTGCCCAGGGCTCGCTGGATGGCAGCACAGCCTTCTGCCGTATCAGCCGCTCCTCCCAGCTCGGTGCCATCGGCGACCTTGCTGAGGCTACAAGATGTCCCCTCCATCGCAAGCGGTCACTCACCGTGCTCCCCAGGCTGCGGAGCAGGGGGTCATCCCAGCGGAGCGGCGGTCTTTGGAGTACCGAGTCCATTGGGATATCGCACATCGTCGCTTGGGACTTTGCTGCAAATCACATGAGGCAAACAGCATGCGAGTCTGCTCCCGGAGGCCAGGAAGAGCATTAAGGAAAACAGTTCTGTGCTCATCTCCTTAATCCACAGCAACCTTTGAGAGATGCTGTGTAAGGATAACCCAGCCTCTCCTGCGCCCAGCCTCTGGTCGCACGTACGCCCCCATCGCTGCCTCCCCCGGGAGAGACAGAGCATCCTGGCTGCCTGCACCAGGTCACCCGCACGGGCCGCGCTTGGGCAGGGAAGTCCACGGGGCAGCGACTTCGTGCGCTCCGACTCCAGCAGCCATCGTTGCGAGAGCTGGCGTGGCTTTTCCAGGCAGAGAGAAATAAGGTTTTGACATATTTAAAAGTTAAAATAGAAATGAAATGGTTTGACCAGCTGTCTCCAGAAAAAGACAAAAATCCTTCATGCTGGTTTCATAGTTTGTGGGCATTTCTCAGTGAACTAGTTTGGATGTGGGACGGGGAAGAGCTCTGGAGCAGCAAAATCGCTCATGGGTTGGAAAAAGCATCCCACCTGGCGGGAGCTGTCACCCCCAGAGCCAATATTTCCAAACTGTGCATTTTTGAAGATTTTCGTACATATATATTAAATCAGAAAAATACACTTTAATGAAGATTCAGATTATGTTGTTGGGGTTTTTT
>VZTV01035611.1:658-21788 GCA_013400875.1 Anhinga rufa
GAAGAATGCTATGGTAGTTTGAAACTCCTCTTTTTTTTCTTTCCCCCCCCCAGCTTTTCTTTGTTCCTTCCTGTCCGTATAATTACGCTTTGATTTAAGGTGGCTATTGATTTGTTATACACTTGCCCTTGGTCATTTTGCTGTGTGGTTTCTTGGTGTAAATAGATAACCGTTAAACATCAGATAAGAGGGCATGAGTGACACTTCCCATTATACAGTGCCGTGCTGTCAGTTACCAGGAAACTTTTCCTGCATTTGCAAGGATCCTCCTATTGATTATCTTTTGTCATGGAGACTATTTGTTGATGTATTATCCCGGATGATAATGGAAATAACTTTTTGTCAGATATGATTAATTTTGTGCCAACAATCACTTTTCTGTCAAACGTGGCTACTTTACTGTACATGGCTTGAGTAGAAGGTTAAAATCAGACAGTTTATTATGAAAGGGTTTTTAAACTAGCTCTCTATTTACATGTGGTGCCTTTAAGTGATGCTGAAGGACTTCTCTGGGTTTGGAGAAGTTAGCAAGAAAATGGGAGCTGTTGTCATCTACAGTTGTTATTTTACTCTAGCACATTTGCCTGTGCTGACTTCTGGGGTTTCTGTGGTGTGATGCAGCATAAAGGTCCGTTTGCTGTGACAGCCAGTTTCGGTACTGCACACTTCAAGAACCTCACGAGCCAGTAGCTAAATCGGTCCAGAATTCTGCACCTAAATTCAGTAGTAGGAGTGGGTTGACCAGTGCGTTCTCTGACACTATCTAGAAACTTGCACAGGTCTTGGGTGTTGCACAGCTCACACCCAAAGAGGACATTCGATTCAGATGAAAATGCCTTTGATGTAAATTGGCAAAAGTGGGAAGTTCTAGAATAGGGTAATGCAAAGTTTGGTCTCTGATCTGGACTGCTTTTTTCCACAGACCTCAGGAAGAATTCCTGTATTTTTCAGAGAGATCCCATATTTCTCCCAGTTTCTTGAAGACAAATTGCAGGCAGGCAGGAAATAGTGGCCATCTGTTGAGAGTCCAGAAGAATTGGAGCTGAACCACTATCTCCTGCTGAATGAATGCTAAAATCGTCAAGCCTCGATGGAATTAAACAGCAGACCTCATAAAAACTGAGTAGCTGAGTTTAAGTCTTTGTTTTTTGTTAGCCCTTTCCTGTATATGCATGAATACATGCTGTCCCTTGCTAACTGAGAAATTAAAGATAATTACATTTAATTGAGAACTCTTAAACATCCTTGGTCATCAATGAACATTGCCCTCTCCAGGTGAAAACACTAACAGAAAGTAGCACCGCCTGACCAGGTGATGCAAATTTTCCTAAAGGCTCTGGGAAGGGGTAGATGAGTTTAGATGCAGGAGCTGTAATTTGCACCTTACAAAAAGAGCTTGAGTTTCACATAGCTCCTTCTGCTTCTTTTATAAGTTACTGAAAGGGCTCGATTTGTTCAAAGGTCATCATCAACCTGGCAAATCTCTTGCTGAATTTAGCGTAGCTGTATAAAAGCAGAATTCTGTTTCTGGTGGTATCAATCCTGCTAGGTAATGTAAAGACATTCAAGAATTGTTCTGTCATTAGCATGCTTCTCCATACCAACAGACAGCAGAGAGCCCGTCTTCAGCACAGCTGACCTGTTCGTGAATCCTGGAGATGATGGTGTGAAGTGAATCCTGGTAGGAGTCTGGTCGCAGTGCTGCTCTAGAAACAGGCAATGGAAAGGAAATGCCTCGTTATTGCAAAGTGAAAGCAGATTCTTGCCAGTATGAAGCTCCTCTCTAAAGCCAAGATTCAGTTCATATTTTACAACCTGAGCTGCACAGGTTTGCAAGGAGAAACTACCTGTGGCCTAAGACAGAAGGAACTGGTTTGCTTTCCCGTAGGACATACCTGTCAAAAGTAGTCAGTGTTTGCTGGGTATTTCCAGGGTACAATAACTCTCCCAGCAAGTTCCCCTGCTGTACTTATCATGGCTGCTGGAGGTAGGATTTTGTTGTATGTGACTAGGAAGCCAGAGTGGAAGTTGCTGTCTGACTCATACTTCAGTGACTTGCTGCAGGACTGGTTACCTGAGAGACTAAATGCTGCTGGACTTGGCACAAAAAGGCTTCTTAGTAAAAAAGGAGATGGGATGTCTAGCAGACTGCTTTCAGCGTGACTTTGTTGGAAAGTTTGTCACTTTTAGTCTGAAATACAGAGTACTTGCTGACCTTCAGAGGAAATAACAGCATTTTCTACTTTTACAGAGATTCTTAGTTTTCATTGGGAGGGATTTTTCATCTTCATTTTGCTTCTGCTTTGAGGCCTGATCTGATTCTCACATGATGCATGGATACCGCTATATTTGGTCGCTGATTGTGTCATTGTCAAGGCTTTCTAGCACTCAGAAGAGAAGCCCTTTCATGTCTGTCCTTCTGGTAGTCACTGAGTATCCTGTAACAGGAAATAGGCCATGCAATAAAATTCAACTCCTATTGTCCATAGCTTAATGAATTTTAACTTTGATTCAAGAATAAACACCAGAGTTACGTGGTCTCAAAGCATTCAGACTCCTCTGCCTAGCGTTTTCTAATGCTCAGGAATCTTAACATAATGCTGGTTAATATGCTCCACATCTTCTAGTTTTGCAGTACAGAGTAGCGTATCACAAATAGTTGATCTAGGATCATATTTTGCCTTTATTGCCATGCAACTAGAAAGATATACTAGCCACTTAATTAGAGCCAGCTTTTAATGAAGATAATGAAAAGAACAGCAATAAATGGAGCAGAAGCAAGATCCAAGTATTGCTTACTGCAAGTTACAGGATAAAGGCTCAGAAATGTCCCTTATAGGTCCTTGATTCTGAGGCTATTCTGTGCGAGGTCAGCAAGGACATGGTTTCTGTACCCTATAATGGCCTGTTCTAGCCCAGCCGAGTATTGCATCAATCTGGAGATGTGTGGTAGTAAAGAGTCTCATTGTATTCCTTCTTTTGAATATGTCTCTGGCTGAAACACCTGGGATGGCAAAAGGATTTATCCAAGAGATTTGGGGCTAAGCAATAAACTTCCATCTAGATAAAAATCTTGCCGTACTCAAGGTTTATAGTGTGTTCATATTAGAGGCACCAAATGAAGAAATTAATAAATCAGTTAATATAAATATAACATAAAGGTAATATAAGTAAAAATAGTGACTAGGAATCACTAGAGAGATTGAAACCGCCACCAAAAGACTGTTTGTGAGAACACATATTACGGCAGAAAATCAAATGCATTCAGAAATACAAATTCATAGTGTAATAATATGCAATTCTCCAACTAATTTGCAACAACCTATAGCTGAAGAGAAATACAACTGTGATTGCTACTGCAGCAGAGGTTTTGCAAGTTTATGGAACTCCAATAGCAGTAAAACTGTAATAAATTTTTTTTAATCAGACAGATTGGCAAGACACAACTCTGAGCCCAAGGGCTCAATAAATGAAACTACCAGGACCCACAAAGTTGTTTTCATTTTGAAAGGATTTTGGGTAAGTGGCAGCATTTTAAACATGCATTCAGGAGTGGGAGATGAATATTCAGTTTGCGTTCAACCCTGAGTGCTCAGATGGTGGTTGGAACTGTTCAGGCAATGACCCCTGTTATTCAGGGGCTAAAGCCTGCAAGTCATCGCCACCAGCCAGCCGTTTTTCCCTTTCTTTCTTGTTTTTGGTTTTGTTGTTGTTGGTTTGTGTTTTGGGTTGTTTTTGTTTGGTTGGTTTTGTTGCTTTGTGTTTTTCTTGGGTTTTCTGGGGTTTTGTTGGTTTGTTTTGGTTTTTCTTTGGTTTTTTTGAGGCCTCTGTGTTGAATCATGATTGGGCTGAGGAAGTGACAAGAAGAACATCACATGGAGCTATAAGTACGTTTATTCTTAGCGACATTCACTCACACTGTATCTAATGGAAAGTTCATTGGCACCTACTAGAGAGCGTAGCAAGTGCAAGTATTTGGAACCTTATAGAAGCTCTAGTTTGGAGAGTTAATACAGAGTATTGTTTGTACTTTAATCCATCCAAGTATATAAGAACCCTCAGAAAATTCTGATGGACTGTGAAGTCTTTAAGAAATTGATTCTGGGAAATCTATCAAGTCCTTTTCCTCTGCCATGCTTTTTGGGGAAACCATGACAATTTTGGAAATCTACCAAGAATGCAGCAACCAAACCCTTTCACTTTTGTGTAAAAATCTGTTTCATCAGAGTGACGATTTTGCGAAGTTGCTATGAATTTCTGTTAATTCATTACAATTGTAGATAGTGAAAAAATGATGTATTTGGGAAGTTTAAAAGGCAGAGGAAGTCACTATGGACTTCTGTCAAACTTGAGGCCCTGCTTCTATGAACTTCTGTCAGACCTGAGGCCCTGCTTGTACTGGATCATTCGAGAAACTTAAGAACATTGAGGGGGAGGAAGGGGAAGAAGAAAGTCTATTATAAAGGGAACCTTCTGCAAGAGACGTGACTTTGTAGTTAAGTTTGTAAAAATTGCAACACAGAAGTGATAGTGTTCCTACAGAGATATTCTGAGGCCAAGGAGAACATCCCATTTTTCATTTTAATAGACTTAAGGATGTTAAATCAAGGTGAAAATATTTTCTTGATTTGCAGTATATTTTCACAACGTAACACATTAAAATAAAGGCTGCTTCCCATTTTATTTAGAGGTCATTATGAATTCCTTTTAAAACAATGCATGGATCAGCAAATTCCATATCTGTACTCTACCTTCTGTAAGTCTTACTGGATCTATTTAATTAGATTTCAGTGCAGCATCTGTAGCACTGGTAGATTCAAATAATTAAGCTTCATGATTTCTTGTGTATTATAAATGTCACAAAACTAGTCGCTGCAGAGCAGATAATTCTTTTTTGCAATTGGAATTTCTATCATTAATAGTTTCTTCATTTATAGCTATTAGAACTTTGAAAATAATTTTATATAACTGGGTTCAATTTGAATCACTTTTTGCTATAGGTTCACATTTTTTGTATTTTTTTTCTGATGCATCTTATTTTCTTTTTGTCTTCAGTTAAATTTTACATACTTTCCCTAAAAACTGTTATTACTCCTTTATCAAAGCAGCTGAAATAACTGGTCTGGGAGAGGAAGAAATGGAGAAACAGAGCTAATGTGACCCAGATGTAAGCTGAGTTGGATCATTCCCAAAGCATTACAAGCTTGTGCCAAGACTCGAGTTTCTAAACACATATCGCTATGTGACAGTCTCTGTTTCATTAAAAAAAGAAAAAGAAGAAAGAAAAAATCCAAACAGCAACATGGGCAATACCTGGAAGGGTGATGCCTGCATTTCAGTCCGTGGTTCAAGGGTTGTTCCTATAGTTTTCAAGGTTTTTCAGTAGTTCTATAAAAGTCCTTTGAGGAGAGACTCAAATGTGATCTTCTGGGGGTTTCACTGCATGGCAGTTGCTGCCTAAGACATCTGAGCCCTGGTGCCTGGCAAACGGAAAGTTTACACGTTATGTTCTGGGCAGATCCGAAGTCCCTCTGGCTATGTTTGAGATCAACTCAAAGCCATGAGGTGTAGGTTAACCCTGTTCTGAGATACTGGCTTTATCAGCTTGCTCCTGTCATTGCACTAATGGAGTTGCTGGGCTTCTTGTCAGCCTCTGGCTCAGTGAGCGCCCATCTCGCTGCTTATATCCAGCCAAGGCTAACAGCCCAGCAGGGCTGGTATCGCTGCCTCGGGGGAACCCGGCGCTGCCTACATCGCAGAGCAAGGGGCTTCAGAGACCAATTTAGCACTGTTAATTACTGGGCTGTTTATTATATTTTCAAAGTTCTGGGTGATGATAAGGTTAATTGTTATTGTTCTGTGAGGCAGAAAGGAAGGTGGGAGCATCCTACAGACATGGTTCCTTGCAGGATGCTTGTGGTCGTTTTGTTGAATGGAGACTCCTGTTATGCAGCACGTTGAGTTAGAATTTGAATACTGAATGAAGCAGACCTTAAGTGGGCTTTGACGCCTGAATGTGAGAGAGAAATTTAGCTTAAAATCAGTCTCGTATGTTTTAGCAAATAGCTGGAGATATTTGGTCTTGGTTATGACCAGCTCAAAATTTTAGAAATAGTTGAAAATGTAAGTAAGATGTGCTACAAACGTTCTAAAGCCAAAAGGCAGACAAACCCCTTCCATGTAAAATCTACTTATCTTTTTGAAATCCCTTGGCTGACAATTTGATCTCCAGATTTCTATGACTTCCTGGCTTATGACATTTAAATTCCTATCACTGAAAATAACAAGATTAAAACACAGAAGTCTGTGGAAGATGTCAGCTGGTGATGCAATTTAATTGGTCAAACACTGACATTTGAGACTAAGGATTATTTGAATTCATGACCGATCTTCTTAATGAAGTCGCTACCTGAAATGCAAAAATGGGGACCAGATTTTCATGTACACTGACACATAGCTTCAGGTGTTGCCCCCCCNNNNCGCGCACCCCCCCCCCCCCCCCCCCCCCTTAACTAAATGAATCAGTGGAGAATCGGGCACTTTGATGCCTTTCTTGGATAGGACCACAAAGCTTTCCCATTGTTCTTGCGATGTAAAGGTGTCTTAACCTGTCCACAGAAGTGAAAATGTATTCAACACCCTTAATGAGGTTGGAGTAATGGGAAACCATTACTCTTACACCTCATGCCTTCTCTGCAGTCACAAAGCATGTTTCCACTTCAGGAATCTGAATCAGAGAGATGTAACTTTTGGTTTTGACACTTTGCTGGGTGAAGGGCAGAGCCCAGAATAGAATTCAGGTCTCTGCAGCGTGATCCTGCTCTAGCTGCCCTGCCTACTTCTTTCAGCCTGCTGCTAGCAGAGACGTTGCTGACCCAGCTGAAAGCAAATTTGGGGACAGCCAAATTTTACTTTAATTGTGCATGTTCTTCATGCAATTGCAATTAATGATTTTTCTTTCAGTTATTGAAAGTCACTGCACTTGCATCTTACCATTAATGTGGTAATTCTGTCAAGCGATGGAAGATTTGCAGTGATGCCTGTGGGAAATGTTGTATTTATCGAGTGTTTATTACAAATCCCTTGCTGTAATGGAAAATTAAGCAGCAAGGGGAGCATGCTGAATAGGTATTAAAGAATTGGAACAAGTTAAGAAATGCTGCAGATACTGACCAGCTCTTGAGAATTGCTACTAAAACACTCAGAAGCTGGTTCCAGTGTCTGCTGGGGGAGACTGTGAGTGTCTGATTGATCAAAGCTAATATTACACTGGTACCTTGGCAAGATACTGCTTAAAACATAGAAAGTTAGCATTGTGACTCTGTAGTTCTGTGACTTGTCAGCAAACTGAAGATGCTGAGGGATCAGAAAAACCAACGTGCCCTATAGCTTTCATTTCCAGGGCAGGCTGTTGAATAAAAAGGTCACGACAGAAGGAAGGTTCAGTTTTATAAATGGCAATATCACTGGCTGGGCACTTGTTGTGTAGGCCACACATTAATGTGACACCACGGTGAACATGAACACAGCAGTCCCAACACTTTTGTAACACTACTGTCTTTTCTAGTGATTAATGAATTAAGTATTAATCTATTATTACCACTGGGAATTGAGTGGTATCAGGTATGATTCATAATTTTCCATTTAGAAATGGTTTGGAAACTGATAACTTGTATAAGCTAATGATTATTTGTCTTTTAAGGGGTCATTTAATTCTGTGTTGGTTTATTTTAAATGTGTTGCATATGATTTATTGTGATTTATGGAGCTGCCAAAGACTGGATCACTGGGAATACAGTGAGTGAGTTTGCATATCTGTTGAGTAGTAGCTTATGTTGGAAATAAACTATTATGTTTTGGGTAGTTCTCTAGAAATGTGATTTTCCTCCTTTCCTCTTGTTGCATTTACTTAATGATTTACAGATTTGGGTTTTTTTTGTATTCTATTTTATTCTTTGTATAAGTAACTCAAATTCTAGCCTTCTCTTTTTCTATCCCACACAGTTCTATACAAGCCAAATTACAGAATGAGTTCAAATACTATCAGCCTAATTCACTGTTGTTGTTTTTAAGCCAGTGTAACTTCACTGAAATAATTAAATTAATAGAATCGCACAGCATAATACTGGAATACTGTTATGATGAATCAGGTTTTGGGCATTAGCCAAAAGTCTGCTGATATAACTCCAATAATCCTACAGCTGCAGAGTTAAGTAAACCAGATATTTTTGAGAGGCTCAAAAAACCCAGAGACTCTGTTTTCCTGAAATTGTAACATGCTTTATTATTGTTGCATATTTGTGACTTTTCTGGAGTCACATAGGTTTTTCATGATTAATATGGATTGTCTGTTAGCACAGAAAAAGGGCATCATCAAAATTCGTATGTATGTCACCTGGTAAGTAGCATCACTCGAGCGATAACATGAAAGCCTTTGAAAGCATAGCAAAAGCTGATGTTCACTGGCATGAAAAGAACATCCATAATAGTCAAGCCTATATCTCTTAATCCTAATAAGTTGCTACAGAAGTTTCTGAAAGGTAGCTTCATGTTTTTCCAGCAGTGGATAAAAGGAAAATATTGATCAGCGTGGCTGATGCAATGTAATATATTAAGACTTTTGGCATGTTCTAAGCATTAGGCTGTTTTGCTTATACCATGGTTTTAGCAGCATTCGGGTAAATAACAAAAATGAAGATCAATAAAAGCATTAGAAATAAAGGTTATTCTCTTGGGTGAAGTAATACATTGTGTTGCACCTGAACAAAGCATTGGTTTACAGTTGTTCATGAGAAAGAATGATGGGCCAATTGATGGAGAAGTTCTCCCAGATATCCTGTCTGCAATATTAGAAAATTCTGTTATTGCCTTTAGTGAAATAGGCAAAAGTCAATTCTGTGGACTGGCTTGTGTAGTAAAGGAGCTTATGATATGGAAATTCCCAAAAGCACCGTTTAAACACAGCACTGTCTTCTGAGCAGTCAGTGCCGTTTTACTGTGTAGTTCAGAATATATTTAGTTCTCATATAGTTCAGAAATAATAACTTTGCAGCTAGAAAGATTGAAAAGATTGTGTTCATTGGAACTGGGGCAAACATCTCTCAAAGTTAGTGGTAGCTCCTGACTCCTGTAAGGAACAGATACCGAGATGATTGAGCCCAGATGCCCAGAACCAGTTTTAGAACAAATGGCTGCAGGCGTATTCTTGAAAGTAATGGACCATGAGGGCAGTCCCAGAAATTTGGTGCACGTCACAGAGCCACCTAAAAATATTCTGCATATTTTTGGCATTCAGTAACACACACACATGAAATCAGTTGTGTATTTGTGCTTTGACTGGGAGGGTGGACTAGAGACCTCCTGTGGTCCTTTCCCACCTGAATGATATTGTGATTCTGTGATTCATGTCCCGATACAGATATGTTCAATCAAAAGAATTGGGAGTGGTTTGGGTTTTTTTCCTCTTACTGTGTTTTATAACTGCAAATCGAAATCAGGTGGTGTTGACTGCTTCGGCGTGTTAAGTACGGATAGGTGTGACCAATGAAAACTTGTGCTGTCTTACAGAAAGAGGCTCTGGAAAGCACAGAGACCTAGAGGACCCATGAGCAGTATTTCTTCCTATTTTTCTTTGGATAGGGGAGGGGAGAGAAAAGAGGCAGAGGCTTCATAAACTGTTGATGGTCCCTGATAGCTGAAATTTGTTGTCCTACTGAGTGGTTGCACGAACAGTTGCAATACATGTGACTCCTGCTGAGCTGTGTGCTGTGGGAGTTGAGACACGGTGTTCTTTTTCAGTGGATGTGGCTGTCATTTTCTAAGCTTGATGCTTATGTAAAATATGGCTTTTAAGTATTAAGGTGTCTTTTTTTTTATGCAATAGTAGTGTGGTTCTTTCAGATTTATGGTGCATCATCCTTATGTAAGCATTTTGAGCTGGTTCAGCAAATGAAGCCAGGAAGAAAAAGATTCCTTTTAACCCCTAAGTCTTGAGGTTTTATTTCTAGTTACTCCTTTTGGGGGAAGATTCACATGGACTCTAAGTAGCCTTTAAAGATAACACCCCTACTCCATGTACTCTGAGCTGCTCCCAAAAAATCTTGTGTAAAAATACAAATAGAAGAAAGCTGGTTTGGAGGAGCAGTCATCAAATGCATTTCAGTCAGTTGTTTTTATTTCTTAATTCTTCTGATATTAATAGCTAAACCTAGAGATGGGGAAAAGAAATTTATCCTGCTTATTGGTTGTATTATTTGACTTCTTGTATAAATTTCTATATTTTAATAGATTCTATTATTTCTAACTTGGATATTGGGACAATTCTTGCAATCCTGTTATAAAGGGGAGATTTTCTCCATGTGTTCTGCTTTCATAGTAGGCATGTTGAACAAACCAAACTTTATAGAAACAGAAAGTGATGCTAGAAAAGTCTATATGCATATGAGTCTGGAATTCACAATATTTTCCCATTGCCCTCCTTTTCCACTTGTTGCTCAGAAACACTGGAAAATATTTGATCTCAAGGACAGCCAGCATTTGAAAACCTCTGAAAACTTGCTTGGGCATCCCAAAATTTATCGTTCTAAATGGCATGTTATCAGAAAGGAACTTAAGCAAAGGGTACATGTAAGAGAGCCCTGAAAATATCAGAAGAAACAGTGGTTGCTCTCTGTGATCCCAAAAGCACGTAACAGCTGATCACAGAGAGGTTTATGCTAAAACATAAAGTCATTTTGACTGTCTGTGAAAACAAGATATTAAGAGCATGGTAATAAAGTTGGGGAGGAACAGCCCCCGGCACCAGCACAGGCTGGGGCTGCCCTGCTGGGAAGCGGCTCTGCTGAGAAGGCCCTGGCAGTGCTGGTGGGCAGCCAGTGCCCCTGAGCCAGCGCTGGGCCCTCGGGGCCAAGAAGGGCAGCGGTGTCCTGGGCTGCATGGACAGGAGTGTGGGCAGCAGGGCGAGGGAGGCCATCCTGCCCCTCTGCTCTGCCCTGGGGAGGCCGCAGCTGGGGTGCTGTGTCCAGTGCTGGGCCCCCAGTGCCAGAAGGACAGGGAGCTGCTGGAGCAAGGCCAGCGCAGAGCCACAAGGATGCTCAGGGGATGGAGCATCTCCCTGGGGAGGAAAGGCTGAGAGACCTGGGCTTGTTCAGCCTGGAGAAGAGAAGGCTGAGGGGGATCTCCTCAGTGCTTATCAGTATCTGAAGGGCGGGTGTCAGGAGGGTGGGACTGGGCTCTTCTCAGCGGTGCCCGATGACAGGACAAGGGGCAACGGGCACAAGCTGGAACACGGGAAGTTCCACTGAAATCTGAGGCAAAACCCCTTTGCTGTGCGGGTGCCAGAGCAGCGGCCCAGGCTGCCCAGAGAGGCTGTGGAGTCTCCTTCCCTGGAGCCATTCCCACCCCGCCTGGACGTGGTCCTGTGCCCCTGCTCTGGGGGTGCTGCTCACGCAGGGGGATGGAGGGGGGGAGCTCCGGAGGGCCCTGCCAGCCCCCACCATCCTGTGATTCTGTGATAAGGGGATAAAAATTTGAAAACCTGTGTAGACAATAAGGTTTGGAAAATGTAGACTTGGAGAGAACTGAAGTAAAACAAGGTCATAAAAATTACGTGGCCACCGTGCCTAATTGTCACTTCAAGGCCCCTTTTGGCTGCTCTGGCAATGCAGAGCGACATTGAAGTGCAAGTCATGTAAATGAGAATTGGGCCATTGTGAAGGAAAGAAGGGAAACCTGCCACAATCAGTTATATAGAATAACTAGTGAATTCTCAATGCAGATTAAAAAAAGTCCTAAAAACTTGCGTTCATTTGTCCTTTATATTTTTGTGTATGTGCTCCACAGTTAGCTATCAAGCTGCTTTCAAGCAGGAAGCAGCTCCCTTCTGTCTTCAACACCTGTAACACGCTTTTCACATAAGTATCTCAAGTCTCTTTTATTTTTCTTTTTAATCATCTTAATTTAAATTATTTTTCCGGTAATTAAAAACTTGCCTGAATGCAGAAGCAAAAGCGTTGGTAGGCAGCAAACACACAGTAGGCCCTCTTCTCCCCCCACCGTTGTTTTCATCGATTCCTCACTGTCATTAATAGAACTGGTCAGAGTATTTTTTTTAAGATCAGCATCAGTTTTGAACCACGAAGTGTTTCATGGGTACCTTTTAAATGTCCCATTTTCAAGTGTGGATGTTTTCCAAGCTCCAGAGCTCTCTTGGCTTAACTAGTAAGAGAGGAGCACTGAAAATGTTTCCATCATGATGTTTATTTTTCCATCTGGAAAACAGACATCAGGATAAACTTCTGCTTTTACCAAAGTTTTCAAATATTTAGGAATATTATTCCACTAGGAAATAAGGGAACAAATTTGAAACTTTTCAAGTGTTGATGAAATGGCACTGTCTGTCAGTGGTCAGCTCTGGTAACACTCACATGTCAAATGTTTCCTATTCGGGATCCTGAGGTGGCTTTGTCAGGCTGTCGCTGCAGGCGGGTGGTGGCTATGCTCTAGCACCCTGATCAAAAGTCCTGTGGCTTTCCTGAGTTTAGCTCCCAGACGATGGCATTGCCACGGAAGAGAGCTCATACGTGGCCGTTTGGGTGACTGATGGGATTGAAGGAGAGTAAGGCAAAATGAGTGCTTTACAGCACGGTTCGTTGGGCAAAGGTAATGGTGTGAACCCTGCCAGGCACGGTGAGATTTGTTTTCTGAGAAAAGTCATAGTCACAGGAGCACTAGATTTCCTAAAAGACTATAAATTAAACCTGTTCCTATAGCTTTGCTGTGTGGCAGAGAAGCATAAGATTAGACGAGCTGAGTTGTATTATTCTGAAATAATGTTCTGTAACGTTTTGTTCTATTTAGTGATAAATGCAACTGTTTAGGAAGCTTTCAGTCACTTTAAACCCTGGTCACAGGCTCCTTAATAGGAGCACAGGGTCTGTTATGTGTGGTTGCAGTTAAATACATGGCCTAATCGAGGGTGTCTTTCTCAAATCCCTGACTAGGAGTGTGAGAGTTGCAAAACGTTATTGCAAAGCAGGAAAATGAAACAGCTATAAAATTTCAGATAGGCGGGACAGAGAGACCAGAAAAAGGCAGAGTCCTCATTACTGTGATACTGCTTCTCGCACGGGTATGGAGGCACGCAGCCTTGTCTGCTTTCATCTTTGAATCGGTGCAGGACTTGAATCTGCATATTAACTCAACAGGTAGGGTCTCTGTACTCTTTCTGTATCACTGTTGCAATATGCCTGACAAGGGAAAATGTCTTAAAAATAAATTATAAAAGTCTTCATTTAAATGAGGAGAAACTCGAATCCATTTAAATTCTGGATTTTCAGTTGTCTGTCTCCCATATTGCAGTGCATTGCTTTTAGTTCAGAATACGTTATTACAGCATTTTAAATAACAAATAAATATAAATACCTCATTATAATATTAGTCATATAATCTGGTGACTTGGTTTCATTTATATATGCAAGCTAAAGGGTGTTACTTGGCTCTTATGTACCCACAGATGCATGCCTAGTCATGCTGTTTTATGTACAACACAGCTGCTACTGTGTTACTGAGTTTTCCATCTAAGTGAAATCAATTTCTCCCACGTACAGCCTGATTAATCAGCTTGTACACAAAATTGAAACCAGGCTGTAACGAGAATCTACCATCCTTACCCATGACTGGACTGAAGAGTATCAAAGCAGGTGAGAGTGGCGTAGTTTTCATCTAAGGGCTAGAGTAGCAACTGCAGGTTTTAAGCATCACTTGTACTGCGTTAAAGCCATCCATCACATCTGCATAGATACAAGTCTTTATCCCACTGCTTTGGCCTTTTCGGAGCTGTTCTGGGTGGCATTTCATGAAGATGACAAACATGCAGGCATTTCAGTTGTGACACTCTGGCTGTGACCATTATCACAGAGGAAATGCAGTTCCATCAAGCAGGTACAAGTCTGGGACTTATAAAACTGGCTTTTATTTCATGTCCCTTCAGGTTTCCTGTATGACCAAAGTCACTGAATTACTGTGTACCCCAGCTTGCTGTCCAAACACCTTTGCAGTGGGAACAATGTCACTTGCCGTTCCTGTAGGGACTGTACAGATACTATACCAGCATTTGTTAGGCTTGCAAAGATCACTGTGCTGTGGCCCCATAAGTACCCTGGATGGACTGCAGTAGGTGGTTTCCTCATGCCACAGGTGACTCTGACTCTCTGGAGAATTCAGTTTTTCCCTAAGCTAAAATCTCAGTTGCTAAAAGTGCTAGGACTTTTCCTTGACCTTTCCTTTCCATACTTGCTTCTCATTATTCTTCTGTTCCCTGTTTATCATTCCATAGTTAGCTGAAATAATCAGGGTTCCAGCAGGAACACCTGCCGTGATTAAACTGAAGTACCATATGTTGGCTCAGCAGGGCAAAGTCACCTATAAACTATTTCCATTTTTTTGAAGGGGAGGACAGATCTTGCTTTCTGGGAGCAACTTGTATGAAGGGGTGGTGAAAATCCCTCTCCAAGTGCACTGGCGTCAGTGTCCATACTGCTAGGTAAGCAGTGCAGCGGTATTTCTCATTATAAAATTCTGCCAGGCTGATGATCTTTCAGGCTTTAATAGAGCAAAAGGTACACTTTAAATGTGATTCATCTCATCTAACTTGAGCTAGCTACACTACAGCGGTACTTCAGCCAACTGGTTAGGCTTGTTTTGCAGCCACTGGAGTGAAGCAGACAATTAGTTCTCGGATGTGGTTCATCTGACCTAATCTGGATAGCTGTGTTAGGATGAGATGAGTGGTGCCTGCTTCTGCTGTTGACTAAAGGGAACCTAGACAACTAACTTAGATGAATCCTACCTTTCATGGCAATATTCAGATATGAATATTCAGATATGCATGTATCTGATACATGATCTTTCTATACTTTTAAGCTCAAGCAGCATATAGCCCTGAATTGAGTAACAGTTTTCTTATTAAAATGGCACCAAATCTTACCAAGTCAGTGTCTTTGGGTTGCAGAGTTGTAACTTTTCTATAACAGACCACATGTGCAATTGTTTAAATACTGCAATGTTATATATTTTAGATTATAGTCTATAGATGGCCAAAAATTCTCATCATTGTGTTATTAAAATGGTAACATTCTAAAATAGATGAATCAAGATGAAATGGGACCTATTGAGAAGAGATTCTTACAGGCTATTCTTTTTCTTATTCCACAGAAAACAATTCTAGTATCTATGAATTTGTCAGTAGTTTCATTATTTTTCTTTAATATGACATAGAAAAATACATTTGTAGAGTGATAAAGATCAATAAATTACAGAATTTAGAGGTGTCCTATATTTTTTTTTTACTTCTCATTTTTGTGGAAAGTTCTTCAGTATTTCATTGAAGGGAAGAGCATTCAAGTGGATTAGAGAAGAGCAACTGATGTCATCTGCCTGGACTTGTGCAAAGCATTTGACATTGACCCACAGACATCCTTATCTCTAAATTGGAGAGACATGGATTTGATGGATGGACCACTCGGTGGATAAGGAATTGGCTGGACGGTTGCACTCAAAGAGTTGTGGTCAACAGCTCGATCTCCAAGTGGAGACCAGTGATGAGTGGTGTTCCTCAGGGTCGGCACTGGGACCAGCACTGTTTAACATCTTTGTCAGCGACCTGGACAGCAGGATTGAGTGCGCCCTCAGCAAGTTTGCCGACAACACCAAGCTGTGTGGTGCGGTTGGCACACCGGAGGGAAGGGATGCCATCCAGAGGGACCTTGACAGGCTTGAGAGCTGAGCCCCTGCGAACCTCATGACGTTCAACAAGGCCAAGTGCAAGGTCCTGCACATGGGTCAAGACAATCCCAAGCACAAATACAGGCTGGGTGGAGAATGGATTGAGAGCAGCCCTGAGGAGAAGGACTTGGGAGTGTTGGTTGATAAGAAGCTCAACATGACCTGACAATGTGCGCTTGCAGCCCAGAAAGCCAACCGTATCCTGGGCTGCATCAAAAGAAGAATGTCCAGTAGGTTGAGGGAGGTGATTCTGCCCTTCTACTCTGCTCTGGCGAGACCCCACCTGCAGTTCTGCATTCAGCTCTGGGGCCCCCAACATAAGAAGGACGTGGATCTGTTGGAGCAAGTCCAGAGAAGGGCCACAAAGATGATCCGAGGGCTGGAGCACCTCTCCTATGAGGACAGGCTGAGAGAATTGGGGTTGTTCAGCCTGGAGAAGAGAAGGCTGTGGGGAGACCTTATATAGCAGCCTTCCAGTACCCGAAGGGGGCCTACAAGAAAGCTGGAGAGGGACTTTTTACAAGGGCATGTAGTGATAGGACGAGGGGTAACGGCTTTAAACTGCAAGAGGACGGTGAGGCACTGGAACAGGTTGCCCAGAGAAGCTGTGGATGCCCCATCCCTGGAAGGGTTCAAGGCCAGGTTGGATGGGGCTTTGAGCATGGATGGGGCTTTGGTCTAGTGGAAGGTGTCCCTGCCCATGGCAGGGGGTTGGAACTGATGATCTTTAAGGTCCCTTCCAACACAAACCATTCTGTGATCCTATGAAATGAAGCAACAATACTAATAGGCTGTTCTAAAGGCAATTCAGTAACCATTAGTATTCCTGCTGTAACACTCACAGCACTTCATTTCCATTCAGTGGATAAAGATTAGAGATTATTTTATGGTAATCACAGCAAAACTTATGGTGACAGTTGACAATGCTGAACTCCAAAGAATAGTATAAAGTTAACCTCACACTTGTCAAGGTGGTTGTCGCTAAAAAATAACATTTCAAATTTGTGTTTGAATTCTTGTATTGTATTCTTTTTTGCTATGTAGTTGAGTAGAGATTCTCAAGATGCACAAACCCAACTAAAACCTTACTGTAACTGTAGTTTCTACACCTTAATTGTCTGATAGTCTTGTATTCATTTGAGAAGTGATTGTTTTGTAACAAAGCAGGTGGCTTCTCTGATATTTTGGATGTGAGGGGAGATGATTATCATTTCCCCCTACCATACAACTCTGCTGACTTGATTAGAATTGCTCCCAATCTGTACCATCAGAAATGAGATTTTTTTTTAACCTTAGCAGATGGGAGAAATGACAAAACCTTTCTATTTGATATTTTTAATGAATAATCCATAATCTGTAATTTTAAGCCTGGCAAGCACTTGGAAATTGAAACTGGAAATGGTGGATCTTTTTGTTTCCAAAATTTTAATAAATATATCCTTTTCTCATGACAAAATCTACTCCCTGGCAATCTTAAGCAGATGCTGCACAATTTACCAAAAGATTATTAGCAGAAGAGAACCTCTTTTTCCCTCCCCCATTTGTTGGTGTAACAAGTATTGATTTGCCTCAGGTTCATTTTGGGAACGATCAGATTCATTTTACCAAACTTCTCCTGGTTTCATTTATGTAAAGAAGCCCTAACATATCTGTATTAGCCTTAAGTCAGTTGTTACCATTAAGGACTTAGAACATAACAGCATATGATGAATAGAGACCTGAGTGTACAGCTCTGACAAAGCTTTGATGGGGAATCTATTTATGGTTGTTTCTGTAAAGACCAGTTTTGACCATCAAAAAGCTTGTAAGGCCTAAGGGAGCCACTTTTGGAGAATATTTCTTCTATTTGGTGAGGAAGGGACAAGTGAACTGATTCTAGCTAGTTGCTTGCTGGCTGACACACGCTGAAGATTATTAATAATCTCATGTTTTGGTTAGCATGTTGGAGATGGGGAGAAAACCTTGGCTATGCATTGCTGATGCCCTCTATATTAAATTAGAGACTTGGGTGGGTAGACATGGTAGACTTTGCATTTCCTGAAAGCATCTCCAGGTGGGTATTTCTTTGCAGTTTGAACCTGCAATCTGAAAGAGTTTACAGAGCTCCATTTACATATAGCAGTGATATGACGCTTCTGTTGTATATTCTGTGACTGTCACGGTCATTTCTATTTTATAACATATCTAGGATAAAGATTTTATTTTAAAGAGAACATTATTTTACACACAACTTCCTGTTCATAAAGAGAGACTTTTTAATGGGTACTTAAAGTAATATTTGTAGCTAGCTAACTGTGCAAGAGGTATTCTCATTGACCAGCATCATGGTAGCATCCTTGATTCAGGATTGTAACAGACAACCAAATAGACCTTAAGGGATAGCTATTAGACCCATCATTAATGTTAGTAGATCTGTGTATGTGACTTTGTGCAAACCCAAATCTGGAGAGACAGATCTGAGACTCCTTGTGGAGGAGCTCCTGCGTGAAACTGGGTCTCTTTACTCCTCTTTTGTCTTAGTGAGATTCCTTTTGCTGTTAATCTTCAGATTAAAGGGATATTCTTCAAATGGATTATTAAAAATACTGCTGAAAACTGGCAGTCATCCATTTTCTTATTCACCAAAGAACTTCTCTATGTCTCATTAGAAACTAGCTAAATCTCTCTATTGTATACTGGAAAAAAACCTAGGGTAAAAAAAAAATAATTTTGAAGCTTTGAAAGTCGCGTATCTTTTGCCATGGGACAGAGCCAATGCCTACTTCAATTTATAGGAATCTCTATTGAAAGATTATGTTTCTAGTCTTTCTACAGCCAGAAGTTACTAAGAGGGCCAGTGTTTTTTGAAGGTTTTTCCATCCTATTTGTTGACTGTTTCAGCAATGTGGCTAAGTGTGCTAGTGAAACTGTAAGGGGATTAAGGGTGGTACAAGACATGAGATATCTAAACATCCAGCTCCTGGGTAAGGTCTCAGATCAGGAGCTATTCATGTTGGTTTGGGGAAAGATTCACCTACTTAAGACTCTAGTACAGTACACATGAAAAGCCTAAACTCATGGGTATTCCAGAGGTATTAAATAGTGTTCCCATTTACTCTGGAGGAAGAAGATATCATCACTTGGGTTCATTCAAGTTGTGTGCCATTTTATTCTTGCTTTTTTCTGCTAAGCATTCCTCACAGACTTTTTCTGAATTGTTTCACGGGTTCTTTTGTTATAACTGATTGGTCTTTTCCTCTCTCTTGCATTCTTGGGCATTTGCATTACAGCACTCGTATGTGTTCTGAAGTTTCCATAACATCTAAATTCTTTCTGAATAAGCATGGGCATTGAATGAGCATTTGACATGCTGCACCAAGTGGGAATCCTGTTCTGTGTGTCCTGAAAAGATATGGTCGTGTCATTCTGTCTTGTTTTGGGATTATTTTTTTTTTAAGAAATACTTGTGGATGGGTAAACATGAAGCTTCATGGGATTATCTGACATAATTATCACTAACCAGTGGCTAGAAAGATTTGTAGATATTATAGAATATAAATTAATGCAGCTGGTGTACTCAAGAGGCAGTCGGCAGCATGAAAGAGACTGGTGCCAGGTTATGATTCTAGTAAATCTTGATATTTAATATGCAGTAGTGATCTTCTGTTTGAAAGAGGAATAATCTAGTTATTTTGCAAAAGAGGACAAAGAAATGTAGATCCTCAGTGGGAAATGTGAGAGAATGTGGCCTTCCCTCTCCAGTAGCAAGACATCCTTCACAGGCAGGCCACAGAAGGAAATGTATTGGGAAGAGGGTAGGAGGAGAGCATTCTCTTCTCTGTCATGCCCTGGTGACCCTTGGGTTTCCTGATAGGAAGTCTACACAGGAACTTGGCATGTAGAAATGTACTTAATTTTCCACTCTATAGCACAGAGGGAAATGGCATTGTATCAGGTGTGGGGTTCAGATATTAATGAGCTAACGTGAATATTGCCATCTGATAATCATATCTGTAGTGCAGAGATGCCGTATTCACTATTTCCATGTCTAGACTGGAGCAAGAAGCAAGTACCTGAGTGTGCCCAGAAATACTGAGGTAAAAACACTGCACATGTGGAGAAGCCAGAGGCAATACTAAGTTCTTAAGTAAGACTGTGCATATGGAAGTACACACTTGAGATGGCCGGGCAAAAGGACAGCACTACTCTAAGGAGAACACAGATCTGGAGGGCAAGAGGCAGCCTTACCCTAGAGGGTGAAGATTATTCACTTGGGATCTGAATATGAAACACTTCGACTACACCTTCTTTCACTTGTCAATTCTCATCCTTTGCCATTTTGTTATTTAAGCCATTGTTAATTTGAAGGTCATGTCCATGATCAAGCTACTTACTGGACACATTCGGTAACAACACTGTTCAGATAATGCTTCATTTCATTCTAAAAGCAAAGTAGCGCTAAAATTAAAGACTATACCTGCTGGCTTTTCTTCATTTATATGGTAATGTCCTTTCCGGGTAAAGAACCTTTGCGACATTTTTATGGATTTTTGAAGGATTGAGAGAATGGATCAAAAATGAGAAACTGGGTTGGAAAAAATATACTTTACTCTTAAAAAAAACAGAATGGTGAAAAGTAGACTTCATTAATGTTATAATATTTCTGTTCACGTGCTTTGTAAACATGTAGTTTTATGGTTATGTTCCATATTTCTACACCATCTGGAGAGTAAAAATTTCAAAGCAAAAAAAATTTTTTCTAGTTTTCATCAGTGTGTCAGAAGTTTGCTTTAAATGCTTCAGGAAGAGTAATTTTCTGACATAATGAACTTGAAAGTAAGTTTTGACAGATTGAGTCCCCCATTTGTTTAATAAGTAAAGTTCCGTAAACCAGTGTATGTAGTTGCTGCTGAGAATTTCAGAGATGTGATTTTCTAATGTGCAGTATGACATTTAAAAAGTAGTTTAGTTCTTATTAGCACATTACATGCTCTTTAACAAATTATTTTATTCCTTCAAATTCCCCCTGAAAAGAACAACACATTTTAGCAGTAAGAGCTTAGAGTATTTTTATTGAACATCCTTGTTCATCCTTGTGTATTCCAAAATCAGTTTATCTGAATGTCTGGTTATATGTTTGTATTCATAAAATAAAAATTAAACGCAAAAATAATTTTATAGTGGTTGTTCTAATGTAAATGAAATTGAACAATCAATTAGAAACACCCATTCTGAAGTTGTTCTTCCAGAGAAGGCCAGAAAAGAATTAGTGTGGAGCAGCATGCTGAAATGAAAATGCACGATTGAATACGTTCCATCACACAACCAAGGACATTTCAAAGATTCTAAAGTTAAATCATAGAATTAT
>VZTV01035614.1:0-10994 GCA_013400875.1 Anhinga rufa
CTGTTAGTACACTCAAAGTTACAAGAATTTGTCTATGGAAAGGGAACTTACCTGCTTCTGAGATGTTTTGTTTCACATGCTGCACTACATAAATTATGCCCTCAGAAAAAGTTCAGTGAGATTGATATTGCAAGGTTGACAGTTTCCATGCAGATTCAGCTATTACCCTCTTAATTCCTTTACCCTGGAATTAAAAACCCTTCCCCTGTAGTTTAACCTTTGCCCAGTTGGCAAATTCAGTCCAACACACATCACAGCTGTTGTGAGTAAGCAGCAACAACAGAACTTACCATTTGCAGCATCTAGCCATCAGGTTGACTCACTTGATCTAGGAGGACAGCTATTTAACACTAAAAGGTATCAAGTCTAGCACATACTTCCATGTCAGGACTGTGCTTGCAAAAAGCTGTAGGAGGTGGCTGATGCCTGAGCCATTACCTGCAGAAAAGTCTAACCTTAGAAGATTTCACATAAGAGGAAGCCACACTCAAAAAGAAGTGGCAGACTCTCACAGGAAACAGAATCCATACCCTGTAAGAACTACGGCTTTTACTTAGACCAAATTTGGACATCTTTCCAGTGGACTGCATAGGTACTTGAGTTTTTCAGAAGACCTGAGCAGTATCCAAGAGGAATAGGTTGAATGGGAAGGCATACAGAAACAGATAACAGAAAATGTTTTGCGTAAGACTTCGAATACACACAGGACCATCCACCGAGGATTTCAAGAACATTCCACAGAAGGCTCAGCACACTACAGGCAACCATCTTTTTTTGAAGAGCTGTGAAATCAAAGTCCCTTGCCATTAGGCTGGTGCACAATCTGAAAGGGAAGGAGCTTTGATCCCACATCACAGGTAAGTGTCCACGGCAGGATATTAAGCTGGGGTCAGGACCTCTCCTGACATAGGTTAGCATGCAGGATAGAATGCTAGGTTCAAGGGGACAGGAAAAAAAAAATTAGCAAAGGAAAACATCACTGCACAATGCAGTGAGTAGGAAATGCTCTAGGGAAGGGGAAGTTCCATGTTCTCATTCTGCTCTCAATGCTGTTAACTTATTATGTAAGATGTATTTTCTATTTAAGCAGGCCCCAGATCTCAACCTCTGTATCAGAAGACCTAATTACCCCAGCACTGAACTTTAACTAACAGTTACACAGCTTCAGAGCAGAAGCTGAAACATCTCCAGCTGGCCTAGAACACAAAAGGGACAGACCGTGGACTTGCCTACACTGTGATGCTTCAAGTCTTTTCAGTGTAAACAGTTCAACAAAAACATCATAGGTAGGAAGCAGCATTGTAAAAGTATTGGAACTAAACTTAATAATCAACCGTATCAGAGAAGTTCAGAGTACTAAGAACTGAGGCTTAGTGAGAAATATGTTGAATGGATGAATATTTGCTAGTTCAGTTGACCTACCTACAATCGGGCCAGGATTTAGCCCATACTTCACAAGTTGCTCTTGAAGGTCTTCATTGCTCATCTCTGTTATATCTAGGTCATCCTTCTCCTCTGGCCTGGGTCTGTCAGTTTTCTTTGTGGCTTTCTGTGAGTGTGTGAGGGAGAAGAGACAAGAGCATTTCCAGTTAATACAGAACACATCTTTTTCTTCTAAGGGAACAGGAAGATATTAGAGTCCTAAACAGAAAAGTAATTATATTCTCCCCATTCCTCCCACAGTAAAGCCTATATGAAACACTTCAAACATTTACACCTGCTAAAAAAACATGCAGGATTTTCCTACTTACATAAGGAAATACCCATTACAAGCCATCTCCATATTAAAAAAAAAAATCTTGCTCATTATTCTGATCCTGTGTTTTAATTGGAAGTTCAAATAAACAACAGGAGAAGATTTCTTTCCTATGACTGGAGAGGTAAGCTTCTGACTGCTTCACCATTGCTACTCTAAGCTACAATTATATATATGTTCCATCAGCATTTCTTCACATTATTCTTCCACCTAGTAGGTCAATAGTTCTTCCCTAATGATATGGAACAAGTTCTTCAGTACCCACACCCTCTGAACCAAGTTCCCCAAATCCCCATTCCCACTTATCCTGGTGTTCTCTGTAAGATTACATGATGTTGTAAAACAAGAGCAGGAAAGGCAAAAACCAGAAACGCCCTTACATTTTCAAAACTTGCCTGTCTGCTCAGGCCGCTGCTACTGTAGCTCTAACAGATCCTAAATCCAACTCTGGCAACACTACTTGAACAGTTGGCAACACAGCACCACCACATACAGATGGTTATCAAAATAATCTGCTAAGATGCTACTCCTAAATTAGCAGTTTCCACTACATCCAAACCGAGCAATCATAACATTTGTTCAACTTGGGAAGCCCTTGTTCCTACAATAGACATTTCAATCTCCAAGATCTGCAAGAAATTGAGGAGGTAAGACAGAAAAAATATGCTTAAGATCTGCTTGCTCTCAATGAAGAAAGATCTTGGTACTGCTTTAAAATAAGTCATATTTGTATCTCAAAGTTGTAGGATATAGACAGATGCAACTTCTACACTTAACATGTTTTTCAACTTGGTTGGCCAGAGGGCCTATCTGGGTTTTCTGGTATTTACCAAAGACTAAAATTCCAAATTTCAAATGTTATAATACTTGGTCACAATTAACAGGTTTTTTCTTGTTGTCTTTAGTTAGATAGCACTAAAAGAATCTAAGATGACTGATGAGTCAACAGTATCTAGCTAGCCATTAATGCCAGTTCAATATTGGTTTGCATGCAAGCCTGATCTTGTCTCAAGTGTCTTGATATTTAAAAGCTACAGAGGGACTGCATAAGGATTTCTCAAATATAACTGACTCCCTAATTAAATTAGATTTTCCTGTAACTCATGGATTGTGAAAAACCCAGCATACTGAGCTTAAAATCAGCTGTTGAAAAGCAACAGAATCGACAAGAACTTATGCTATTTCTTAATTCTGAGAAAGAGACGCCAAGCAGTCTGAAGAAAGGATAGGATCACTGAAGTGGCAGATTTGACTAATGACAGATTTACAGCTCACTTTATCAATCATTCCACTCCATCACATAAAAACCTAATTAGTTTTTGAAGCAACTGAGCCTACTTATCTAGTACACAAAAACCAACCAACCTGCAGCTATAGGAAACTTGTATTTACTTTTGAATGTGTTGTTCATAACACTACTTCAGGTTAGGTATCACATTACCATGAACTTCATATTCAGTGCATTTTTTCTGGACTATTGTACTGTCCAAACAATGGAAAAGAGTTCCAACACACATGCTGGGTTTTCTTGTTAGGATGTATTTAGACTATTGACAGCTCTGGTGTTTGCACAGGTCACCAAACAGATTAACTAAGACCCTACATCTGTACTTCAGAAGATAACAACTATGGTGCATGCAATCAACATTCCAATGGCACTTTAAAAAACTGGAAACAATGTATCTCTGCCTTTGTATCACTCAACAAGGCCACAGAAGAAACTATAACAATATATACCATATATACCAGAAGAACTACTGAGCATTCTACTAGATGTTTTACCAAAATCTTAACTACCAGAAATCTAACTGCAACAAATGAGTAATACAGTCCTCTAATGCAAGTAAACTCAGATATATCTCATAGTATCTTTGGTTTGTTTTTTTTTCTTCCAAGTACCATTTCACTTTTTCCTGCAGTATTACCACACATTGAGACCATCAGAATAGTCGGTTTCAGCAGAGAAAAAGGGCAGGGAGGGGATGAAAAGTTGAAGGTAACCTGTGCTGTTCAATAATATGGCCAGATGCATCTATTACCTTGCGTTCTGCGAGGTCTTCAGCTTTTACTTCTGAATACCTATTCTCCTTAAAGCAGAAGCAAATGACTTAATTTGTACAAGTAGAAAGCTGCCATTTAACTACTCACTGGACCATAAAATCAGTCCCTAGAAGCATTATGCGGGATAGGAGAATTTCTCTCACACCTTGGCTGTGGTACGACAGCATTAACCTCAGCAACATTAGCTTTAATTACAACTGCTATTATAGTATAAAGCACGACTACACTTTCTGTGCATCATCACAGCTTATCCATGGGACTACCCTGCAAGACAGATCAAAAAGAGCTAGCTTTAAAATTTATGATTGCAAATTAAACTAAAGAAAAAAACACACCCACATTTTCCTGATCTGGTGACCATTAGTAAAAATTCAAGGTGACTTATTGTAGCGCAGAGACGAAGTGCTTAAAATGAAATTGTTGCAAGCACCAGGATTTGCTACAGTAAGGTGGTGCAGCTGACCACTTTACACATAGTGCAAATATTCTTGCAACACATACCCAGACCAATAAATCCTTATCTGAAGATCTTCTAATTCCATCCAGAGCTAGCATTAAAAAAAAATAAATATATATATTTCTAGTCAATGCCATTTTCTACAAAACAGAAGATGGAAGAGGATCTGCATATTTTACTTGAGATTTGTTCGCACTGAAGAGATGGCAATTTGGTAGTGGTATCTGTCAGGCTCAGTTTCAGATTAACTAGGACCCAACTCTTCAAAGTACTGAAGTGAATTATAAGCATGGGGTTCCCACACAGCATTTTCAGTTCTAGGGCCACTGGAAAAGGAGAGCATAAATTCATCTTCTCAGAGTGCCATCTCTCCCCAGCAAAAAGCTTTCACCTTCTTTCACTAATGAGAGGAACAGAAAATGCAAGTGATGAGAATTCAGACCTGGAAGCTATCCCTTACCTGATCTTTGGCACTCCTGCTGAAGAGAAATCCAATAGCTACAGACCAGTTTATCAGACAAACTTTACAGCTACCTTTACTAGTTCTAGCACTACTCCACCAGACACCATTACATACATAATATTTTGAAGCAGCAATTAAATAATACAACAGACAACTATTGGATATTACCAAAAGAAGCATTTTCAAGGACTTTCATCCCAAACAGGTGCAGCTTCATCACTAGAAGCAGAAAGGCTCAGGGCTTCTTTGCTATTTCTCTGATTGAGGTTAAGACAGGCTAAGAAAGCCCCAATCATGCCAACAGAACACTCTTTAATTCTCCAGTTTGTACAGTGTCCTCTCTGGTAAGACATAACGGTACTTCTCTTAGGGGAAGGGAAGATAAGGAACTGTCCATACCAAGTCTCAATAATAGACTTATACTGTGAAATACAGAGGTCTCTATTCCCCTTGCACTTTTTATTTTATCATACACAAACATTTCCTGCAGTAGAAATTTTTTTTTTAAAACCAAGTCCTACTGAACTTTTTAACTTCAAACGCCTGGAGACAATATTTACCAAACACTACAGGACAGACAAAATAAACAATGGAAAGGAAATGCAGCAGTAATTCAGAGAAACTGATAGACTCAACTTTAAGAATTCACTCTTTTCTAACCTTAGTAAGTGCCAGACTTAAAATTTCCAATCCAAGCCTATGTACGGTAACAGTCCTAAATTATAAGATTAGGGACTACTTAACCCTTCCACCCCTCCTCCCCTCCAGGCACTAAATTCCATGTTACTCAGTGAAGGGAATGTACCCACTCTGAAAACAGAAGAATGCTGCATAATGAAGAGTTGTTTCCAGAGAACCTAAGTGAAAGAGTAAAAATTCACAACAAAAAACAAATCAAGAAACCAAACTAACAGATGGTCTCATGGCTCAGTCAACTGAATTCTGACCTGGAGATCTGGCTTGTGTTTGTATCCCTGCTGAACAACTGAAATGAAGTAATTTTTGTCTAGCAGTGCAACAGGACTGTTTTATTTAAATATAGCCACCAATATTACACCAGCACTCTAACAAGCATATCTCCCTAGTTCATAAGTCTAGAACTGCAGAAAGTCTGAAGGTGCAGAACAGCATAGCAGGACCTCTCACTGCAGTGGGAATTGCTCAGTCACCTCACCCCTACTGCCCAGAGCTGTCACTCAGACAGCAGATGAGTGCCATTTAAAAGGCCACAAAGGTGTTAATCTGTATTCTGGGTCACATTTGTACAGCATATCATAATTAAGAGATACAGCCACACAGGAAACACTGAGTAGAGACTCTTCCTTCAGCGGGTAGTATGTATGCTTTACATTCTCTCATCTATCCAAGCGTGCAGTTTCACCTTCCACAATCCTAATCTTTATAAGCTACCATTTTACTGTTACCATCCCTCTTCCAAGAGGAAACCATACAGTTACCTCAGCTACAGATATTATCACTACCACACCATTCTGACCATAAAGAGCTGAAGCTAGCTCTTAATTTACTTGGCTACTTGACTAAAACAAACAAAAAAAAAAACATCTTTACCTGATATGTCTCTTCTATAAACTTTCAAACAGGCCTATCAGGTCCAGATGCTCTCTTTATACCTTAATTAACAGAAGTGAGGAGGAGACATCTGACTGATTTTTTCAAATCACCACTTTAAAGGTCAAAAATATCACTCTGTTTTAGAAGAGATTCTTCCAGGACATTAAATGCACCAGTAAGCCAAGTCATAAAACCCTACACCTTCCGAGCTCTGAAGAACTCCTGTTTGGCAACAGTGTCAAGATGATATTTTTGCTATGCTCTTTAAAACAATGCTCCTAAAGAGGCAAAAATGCCATTTCATAGTTATTTTTCCTTTGAGCTATCTGTCCTGATATTCAGCCCATAACTAACCAGGACCAGGAGCATCCAGATGCAGATGGCTCCTCCCCTGCAGCAAAAAGACTCTCACATACCAGCCGCTGTCCTCACACACCACTATGCTAAATAGGCATAGAAAAAAAAAAAGTTGCTCCAAACATTAGTAGAGCTGGAGAAGCTGGCTCCTCCAGACTATATCATCAGACTGAGGCCCAAACAAGCATAATTTTAAAAGCTTTTTCTCTCCTGGTAAGAGCATATAGCCAAAGTGAGCCCTTCCCCCCCAAAATAAGTGAAGTATTACATCTAGAGAACTGACCCTATTTAAAATGATACTTTCAAATATCGCAGAGGAAAGCTCTTTTTAAAAAAAAAAAAAAAATTGGGCTAACATTTAATCTTACTTTGATTCAGTGAATTTTATATTTGACAGCATTTGAAGTAATCTCCTACAAAGCAGAATGCACTTTATGCAATAGGAGAGGGCTTTGCTGCATCACACTACAAATCATAAAAACACTGTCTGAGTTTCACCAAGGGAAAGTAAGATCTTACTACAGTGAAATAGTTTAAACTTCAGGTGCCAAAAAGATGCTAACTCCCTACAGAGTTTGCTGTTTCAATGATGGTTTCAAGGCCTAAAAGCAATGTGGTCAGAAGAAAACCCCTTTAAGTTTCACTACTGTATCAGAATAAAAAACAGATCAAAATAAACCTACATGAATATAAATGAAACAGCGGCAGCATCACTATGGATGCATGACACTTGTCTCACAATACATCAACTTTACATCACTAGTGTTTTAAGGTTTTTATTTGTTCCAAGAGAGGTATAGGTTGGACTTCGTATTCATAGAGCTGTGCTGGAAGAGTGATGGATTTAAAAGACATAATTTGTAGTAGAATTAGAACTATGGGGTTTTGTCTCATTGCTGCAGAGCTTTTTATCAATAGAAAAATGTGCACCCAAATGCATTATCAAATGCCCAGAACTTAGAAGAACATTACAATGACAGTGTAGACAGTTTGAAATCACTGATGACTACAGCAATGTCAAAACATTAACTGTCAGTGCCAAGAGAGCTGGTTTAGCTTTACTGTCTTTTCAATGACTGCAACATGGATGTTCAGAGTATACTCCTCTGAACTTGTTTCTTGCATCCATGTTAAGAAAACCACCACTCTCCCCCACATTCAGCATCCATGTCAGCTGACAGATTAAGTAAGGTACTGATTCAAACCTCCCAGGAGCACCCGCTAAGTCCCCCTCAGATGGAGCCCCCCAACATTACCCCCGCTATCTCCGAGGGTGCCGGGGGAGGCGGCCCCAGAGCACCCCCCTGCCGGCCAGGCTGGCCCTACCCTGCTCCAGGGCCTGAGGGCCCCCGCAGACACCACGGGCCCACCAGGCTCCCCCACGGCCACAACCCGCTCTGTGCGCTGGCAGAGCGGCACGGGGGAAGGCTGCGACCAGTAAATCCCTCCCGCAACTGGCAAGTCAGGACCACCCTTACTCAGGCCAATATGGCATCCCGATTCAAATTGATTTTTCACACTAAAAGCCGTATTAAACAATGTATTTTGTATGTCTTTGATAGCCAAAGCCCATGAAATAAGGGCAGACTGCTCGACTGTGATCCCAATCCTTTCAGAGGACTTGAGAAACTCAGAGGATTCCTTGCTCGGCGTTTGGACTTCAGCAGGCAGGCACACACAAAGTTAAGTGCTCGCAACCGTTGCGTAGGTATTACTACTAAATAAGCACAAACTTGAGAATTAAGAGATTATGCTTCTCGCTTGTGTTGCTCTTCTCTATTCAAAAGTACCCATTTCTTTGCTCCAAGAGCCGTTCTGGCCCTTTTCTACCTCTCCCTCTATGCATCCAGCATTCATTCATTCATCCCAACAGTGGGAGTGAGTCTTCATTCCCAAGTCATTCCCCAAAAGTTGTGGGTTTTGGTGTTTTGTTATTTTTCCCCCCCCTAAAGGATCATATAATATTAAGCTATATCCAAAGAAATACCAAAAAAATACGGAATAGCAGAAAGCAGTCAGACAGAACCCTCTGAAATGCAAACCCATGTGTGCCCTTTCAAATGTTTTCACAAGTTAATACTAGCCTTGACTGAGTCATCTGGATTGAAGAGACTTTTTGCAATTTCCCAGTTAAGCAGTATTTAAATTTTTAGAGGGATACCGGAAATGCAAAACAGCACAATCCAATTTTTTTGATCCCATAGAAGATACCTTTGTAATGTAGTAAAGTATTTTGGTGTTCTAGGAACATTAAGTAGTTGATTGCCTAAAAGTTTGAAACAGCTGGTTTATATCCCCCCGCAATGTACACAAACCAATAATACAATTTCTAAGACCTGTAATATACATAAAACCAGAACTAATAACGCATTGCAGTTCTGTTACTCAGATCTCTACCTAACAACAGAAAAGAACCATGTTATTATACCAGTACATGTTATAAAGTACGTTCATGCACCCAGTGTAAATTGTTTTCTTGTCCTTTTAAACATATCCATTAAAGAAATATTTAAAGTAAAACAATGAAGTTACACAGAGGAGTGAAGGACAGAGGTTGCTGAATCCACCTTTGTTTCTGGAGCCTACAAAGTGACTTACAGGAAATACAGGATTCCTTTATTTTATTCCTCCTTTCCATAATGCCTTGCAGTCTCAGCTTCCTCCCTTTGTCCCTTATTTCTAGCTTCTTCTCTTTCAGAAGTCTGAGTACTTTCCCTCCTGTCCTCTCTTAATCTTATGAAGATATTTCACTTTGTTTCCATACCAGCATCCCACTCCCCTGGATGTCATACTTCTTTTGCTCTGCCTCTCCTTTCCAACTGTTTTGGGGGCAAGTCACTCTGGAGACCTCTGTACGTTACTCTCTTGGAAGGAGAGCGGATCAAAGAAGCACCCTTAGACCAGGAGGCATTAACAGGGCCAACAACTACTCAGGCTACAAGCAGTTTCAGAACTACCTAAGCTGTACTAACTAAGCAGACAACAAGCATACATCAACTGAGCTTTTTTTTTGGCTTTTGGCCAACGGGGAGGAGCACGATGGACCCAAATCCAAGGAACTGTCACTACAACTTTCGCTGAAGTTTTGGCAGTTACAATGATATGCGGCTCTGATATTAACACCCAAGACTAGCAGAAGTAGCACAGAGCCTTCCAGACATTGTTAACAACAGTGTAAGAGCACCACCCATTCCGTAAACATAAAAAAAAAAAATCACCCATAATTGTTTAAGCTTAAGCACTGGGGAAGGGAAATGAAAAGTCAGAGCTAGAAACTTCAGCAGTTATGAGACTCCTTCTCCCACAAGCGTTAAACACATCACATGTAAGCTTATCCTGTTTTACTCAAAAGCACTTTACAAATGCTACAGGCAAACCATTTTAAGTCAGAAGTGTCTTAGTTCACTGTAAAGTTTCTCCAGTGAACGGCAGTTAAATATCTGAATTAGACAGATGTTAAAGAGAGGTAAATAATTTGGTCAAAAATCTCTTCCTCTTAGTTGCAGTTTTCAGTTTCTTAATTCAAGAACTGTTTGTTAGGTTTTTTTAAAGATTAAAGTATGAAAGACCTTCAGAGGAGCCCGTTTCTCTACACTCTCTTCACAAATGAGCTTTGAAATATAGTATTTCAGACATTACAAGTGTTTAATGATAGTATCACACACATTACAACTCCAGTAGCTGGCGAACATTATACGAGCCTTTATTCGACACCAGAAAGCTTAGAATTATGAATTAAAAGATTGCTTTCTCAATATATGGAAATTTACAGGCCCCTTATTCAAAATTAAGAAGGAAATCACGTTTTCCAAACGGGAAAAATTCCAAGTGGCATCAGCTCCCCCCCTCGCTCTTTACAAGATAAAATATGTCTAAGGAAGCAAGTAACAGCAGACCAACTGAACATGCAGGAGAAGCACTTTGCTATAAAACATACCCTCAGAGGTATGAGAAAGACAGCTACATTAAGCAGACCGTCTTTACACTAAGCAATCCCCTTCATTAAACAAAACAAACGAGCTGTTCCTTCACAGCTTCATCCTTTCATCTGGAGGTATTCACGCAGAGTACCGTTGCTTCAGTACAATTGAGACAGCTGATAGGAGTCTTCTTTCCAAATTTGCAGCCTCGTAGAAAGTTTCTCTCGCTTTATTCCTCCAACACTTGAGTCTTTTACTTTCGAGACCGCCCGCCAAACCGAAGTAAAGGCTTCCTAACTTACAGTCGGGGGCGGGGGTCTGTCTCAGGCTCCACACGCGATCGCGCTGGAGGCCCCCCCCGCCCCGCCCCGCCCCCGAGAAGCGCACACGCGGGACGCGACGTGGAGA
>VZTV01035616.1:9537-20936 GCA_013400875.1 Anhinga rufa
GCGGCGCTGCCACCTGGCGCGCAGCGGCCGGCCTGCGCCCACCGGCGCCCCCGGCCCGACTCGCAGCGGCGTGCGCGCCCCGTCGGGTCGAGGCGGCGGGAACAGGGCGGGCGCCTCGCCCGTACCCCGCGTTCCCCTCGGGGGCTGCCGAGCTCCCGCACGGGCGGCGGCAAAAGGGCCCCGGACAAGCGACCTGCGGTGCGGCCTCGCGACAGGATAAACGAAACCGAGGAGCATCCTCACGCTCCTCAATGTACTGCCAACGAATAAAATATCAACAGCTCATGTTTAAGCCCTTAACAACCATAAACGTTAACAACCTTACCATAAACCTTAACCATAAACCTTAACCATACACCTTAACAACCATTTACTCAAACCTGGGTCCTTCTCAAGAGAAGATACCACCAAAAGCAACCACTGATGAAACATAATCCCTATGTCCGCTTCAGTATGTTTGAAAGGTAGAATCTAGAAAGATGAGGACTTTCTCAAAATGTAAATAAATGTGTTGGGTTTGAAATAGTAGGTGGATCGGAGATGCAGGGAGGAATGCTGGCTCGAATGAACTGGAAAGGAAAGCAGGGGACAGAAAGTAAAACGGAGATAAATGAGTATCAGTATATATAAAAACTATATATATAAATATATACACACACACTTTATATTATATATGTATATATATGTGAAATCACATTCTATGGTCACTAAAAGAGCAGTATATGTATTATTTATATTTTAGCATGATATATAAATAAAACCGTGTGGAAAAGAGAATAAATAAAGAGACTTTAAATTATTTCTCAAAGACATTTTGCTTCATCATCTGTATGGACTAAGGGCACGTACCAAGTTATTGCAGGTCAGGGGATATGTGGAAACTCCTCAGACCGCTGTCAAATTGCTTCGGCTCCTTGGCTCCCATCATACAGCGTGGGAGAAGTTTCACATCACCCTGCATTTTTCCTCCAAAGCAGCCGGGGCGGGTTCTGGAAGGAAACGACTGGATGAATGGACTCCAGTTAATGGGGGATGTACAGTCCCTGTAACGCCTCAGCACAGCTTCCTTGTCTGACCTCTTCACCATTCTGCCATCCGATTCCCTACCTTTTCCCTGTGTTATGGCTCAATCATTCCCCCTTCTACAGTCACCCTTTAATTATCTTTGAGAAGTTAATAGATATTTTTTCCTATTCTTGCATTTGGTTGTTCTGCAGATACTGAAGATACAGGAATGAAAAGAAGTGAATGAAGGAGAAGGGCACAAAAGAAACTTCTTGTGGCGTTGATGAAGATCAGATCAGACCACACTGTAGTTTGGACTTTTTATGGGAAAAACTAATTCAATGCACCATAGAGCTGTACACAAACAAGATAGGAAGACAGCTGGATAACTGGTACGGTGGCCAAACCTAGTACACACACCAAGAAGAGCATGCACTCTCAGACCAAATCTCTGATTATAATCAGATCAGGTCTTATACAGTCTACAACATTCCAGCCTTCATTCTCATTCCACTTAAGTCACAAGCCTAAAAGATGAATCACTTTGTAATGTTTTCTTAGTCAGTTGAAATAGAGATACTGTTGAGATGCTGTAGCTATAAAGCCTTTTTCTGTCAACAACGACATCCCTCAACGGATCACTTGATTAATCACTGTTACTACAAAACGAATGCATGAGAAGTTTCGCTAGTATAGTGTAAGAAGGGGGTGGGAGAGTATGGGGGAGTACCTGTTAGTCCTGTCCTAGCTACAGCAGTTCTGGAAGAAGAGAAGACTGCGCAGTCCTGGGGAGCAACTGAGCACACGCTGTGAGGAGACCCTGTTAGCTTGCAGGAGAGCTCAGCGAACAGGAGACTTGGGAGAATGGGGAGCCAGGTTTCTGCAGGGACAGAAAGGATGATTTTTCCTAGACTTCCAGGGTAGGTAATGTAGGTGTTGAACGCAGGCAGCCAGGGAGAAGTTGCTGGACCAAGAGGGAGCCTGAAGGAGAGATACTGCCATGAAGTGATACAGGGATCACAAGGCAATCTGCATGTAAATAAATGCATCTATTCTTTCCTCTCTTTTATGTCTATTGTTTCACTCAGAATATTCTATTTTAGCAAGTTCATCGTTCTCGTTTATGATCTCATAAAACTGACAGAGTTCACAAATCCTTGTTAGTGTTCTTGGTGGGACTGCTTTAAGAAACACCACGGGCAAACCCCTTCCCCTTCCTCCCAACCACTCTGCTCAGACCAGAGTCCTGTCACAACTGAAAGCACCACAGGTTTAGGGCTGCAGCCACAGCTGGGCAGAGGGCACGCCTCAGGAACAGCTCTGTCCCCATCACCCTCAGTTGGGCTTGATGCTGAGGAAAAACTCCTTGAAGAAACACTGCCACCAATAACACAGATCCATATAAACACTGGAGTTACCCGAAAGTTGCACTCCTGCTGCTGAAGAGTGAGTTTCACTCTCTTTTACATTAAAGCTCTAGACATTTTGGTTTCATGTGAGTCACGGTCAGATACCTCAGAAATATGTTAAGAAATACCATGTTTCTTTGTAAAAGGATTTTAATGTGGTGTATAGGATAGTACTGCCTATCTGTCAGACATCAGTGACAGAAGGTGGCTGTTGCAAATGTGTTATTTACCCAGCACTTGACACGTTTTTTTTTCTTCCCCTTTAATCTGAAACCACAGACTCCAATGTCCTTCCTGAGTCACTGAGCTGCTGGAGAAGCCAAGCTGCACATACCTCAGCCTCGTCTCCACTCGGAGGTACATCACACACTCCAGCAATTACCTAAGTTTTAATACTGGCAGCCCACGGGAAATCATTATGATTAAGCATGGAAGATTAGATATTTTTACTACCTTAATCATAACATTTATACAAGAAAAGGTGCAGACACCTGTGCACTCACCTGCATTCCTTGCCAGGCAGACACAAGCCAGTGTCAGCGTAGAAGCAGGGCAGCTGTGGCATTAGCGGGGTGTTCAGCCCGCTGGTAACTCCTGCTTTCGGAAGCCATGTTCACTGCTGTGCTAAGGCAGTTGCTGTGCTACAAGTGGAAGGGCCTGGGAGCAGTTTAAACTATGGGCTCTCCGCTTGTCTGCAATGACAAATTCCAGCTGGTCCAAGTATTTAACCTACTGCTCTGCTCCCATGCAGGGCAACTCACATCTACAGACTCGACTCCTAGTGCGTGGAGTACGGACAATACCTGGAGAGTAAGGTCAATATAAGTGATGAACTAGAATGGGAAGATACTGAACTGGAACTGAAACTGGCAGGTAACTACATACCAAATTAATTCTGTGTAGAGAACTGACGTTACTAGTTTTAAGCAGTCTACGGAGTTTATAGTGTTCCTGTCAGAAACACACTTGTCTGATTTATATAGTTATTGCATTGTAAGTCTGTGGTGCTTATACATTTTATATGACAAGACTACATAAATGTTTTCTGGCGTACATTTCAGTTTCATGAGCATTTTTCAAATCAGACTTAATAGATCCTGGAATAAAAGATTAAGGAAAGGAGTTAGCTGCCAGAAAAGAGATTTGGATAGTATTTCTGTATAAAAGCCTGTGATTTTTACTTATCCCCTCACTCAGATATTTATAATGTATAAATGCTTTCATTTTCAGCAGTAAAACTTAAGACTCTTTGTGGAGTTGGTCCAAAGTTCATCAGGCATATAACACACCGGTTTTCTGAAATCACACATGCAATTCAGAGTGCACAGGCAAAGGCAGCTTAGTCCAACAGATCATTTATTATTCTGTCATTGCTGTCCTTGCTCCTTGCTGCGGTGTCCAAGCCCCTCACATCTATTTCAGCTACTTATTTCCACACCACCTCTCACAAACAGCAGTGTAACTATCCTCAGTAGTTTTAAGCATAAAGAGAAAACATGTGATACATAAAATATTTACAACATCAAAGAAGATAGGAAAGAGTTTAAAAAAATATCCTTTTGTTTCATAGGCAGCAAGGTGCTTCTGAAAATATCTTAATAGGAAGCCAACTACTTTAATTATTATTTTTTCTTTCTTTGAAAAAAAAATCTCATTATAAAATATTTACCCAAGATCAGAGAGGTGCCTTGGAGAAGGGCAGGAACTATAGCACAGTTTCATGTCTGTCTTAAAAAAAAACAACATGAAAACCCAACCAAAAAAACCCTCAAAGTCAACTGGAGAGTAAGCATAGCGTTATCTCTAAAGCAACTATTTATTTCTATGAAAGGAACTTGTTCTATTTTTTTTTTAAATTTAATTTCTGGGAATTATTAACTTGCTAGCCAGAAGTCCAGTTCAGTAATAAGGGTAAAAATAAATGATCCCAGCAAATATATTTTTAAATCTTAGCAAATATCTGCCACATTGCTTCACACATTTACAACTTTAACACTCTCTTTACAGTTTTCGGTGGGTTAACTCTGATCGCACATTCATTTTACAATAGTGTAATTATATGCACTTTGATGACCTTAAATCTAGCTTGCATAACCTAAAATAAATCTGATTAAAACAAACCCAGTGTCTATTTTCTCTTTATAGTAATAGACCTATCTTTTAATCTATGATTGAAATAATCATGCTTGACAAGTGATTACTCTTTGACAAGCATTATGCTTTCTTTAGCACAAAAATAGATTTCAAAAAAGAACAATGGGGTAATAAAGTAAGTTTGAATCCTGTCTACTTTTTAATCATTGAGTTACACACCCACACAGTCTGTTCTATCCTGTTTGAGCTCTGACAGTTATATACAATCAAACTACAATTTAAGAGCCGTTATCAAAGACCAAGGTAATGTTTATTAAAATGAAGGAGGAATACATAATAAAAATGTAAGCAGCTTAATAATATGTAATCAAAACAATCAGTACAGTAAATATATTTCAAGGGTGTACACTAAAGGCTTTCATTCACAGGTGAATAGTAGGTTACTTCACATTTCCATAAAAATCAAAGTTGTCTTTCAGGGACGATTTCCTCACCCAGAGCTTTTACTGACTGTTTCTTTCTTTTCTTCTTGATTTTTATTATTCTTCTTTCGCCTTTTTTTTTATTGAATCCTAAAGGTAAAATGAAGAAAGTAAGATTAGATGCTGTGTGATTAACATATCACATAATATCATATCACATAATCCAAGATTATCAGAAATGAGACAAGTCTTGTTTTCAAGAAACATTCTTAAAAAAGAAAAAAAGAACACTGTCTTACCTAAAGTCTTCATATGCCTGACCAATGCCAAGTTGTCTTATTTCTCTCCTTGTACACTGTATTTTACTGTCCATCTTTCTCTCTCTAGCTCTCTCTTCTGATTTCCATTTTCACTTTTCTAAGACTTTCAACTATTAGATTTTATCAGGCCAATACTGACTACCAAAAGTTGCAAGAATATTTCAGCATGCATAATATTTGCCTCTTACGACAGTCTGTGGCAGTATCACTTCCCATACCTTTCTTGCAGCTCCTCAAACATGACTTTCTGGAGGCAAAATTATTTTCGTTCCCACCACAACCACTGTAGCTAAATGGGTGACATCTTCCAGTTGAGTAGTCATAGAAAAATCTTAACTCCTTAGCTCTACAAAGTCCTCTGTCCATGGGGGTCATGCACAAAGAAGGGATAGGGGGTGGCTCTAGAAATACCAAGAAAAACAAGGTTAGACACAACACTGCAGTTTACCAGTTTTCTGTTACCCTGATATTATATACGAGATTTGAAGCTCACAGAACTTCAAAATTTATATGAAATTTACTGGCAAATTTAATTCTGCCCTCCTGAAAATACAGGATAGTTAACATAAACATCTGTCTTTTTATGATTACAAAAAATACCACAGCAAATGTTACTCTCTTTGAATTCCAAAAGCCAGCAAAAGCTTACCTGAAAGCAAGGTTTGTTTCATAGAATCATGAAGGTTGGAAAAGACCTCTAGGATCATCAAGTCCAACCGCCACCCCAACACCACCATGTCTCCTAAACCATGCCCTGAAGTGCCATGTCTGCATGTTTTTTGAATACCTAACAAGTTCCTATATATTTAGTGATAAAATTGCCATGCCTGTGATAGGAGATAGTATTCAAATTCAATTAGAGAAGTTTCAAGTGAAGTATTTGTAGAAAGTGAAATAAATTAAACTTGGACAGCTTTAAAAACGTGGTAAATATTTATGATAATTAAAGAAGTGAATTTTCCTAATTACTGCTAGACATTCTGAAATCAAATAGAAGGTAAAAGTACCCAGCATTTCCAATGTAAGATTCAATACCTTAACATTGGGTTTGTCATATGAATACAGAAAGCTTGTCGTGGTTTAACCCCAGCTGGCAACTAAGCACCACCCAGCCACTCACTCACTCCCCCCATGGTGGGATGGCAGAGAGAATCGGAAGAGTAGAAGTGAGAAAACTCATGGGTTGAGATAAAGACAGTTTAATAGGTAAAGCAAAAGCCACACACACAACCAAAGCAAAACAAGGAACTGATGCGCCACTTCCCATGGGTAGGCGGCTGTTCAGCCGTCCCCAGGACAGCAGGGCTCCATCACACTAACGGTTACTTGGGAAGACAAACGCCATCACTCCCAATGTCCCCCCTTCCTTCTTCTACCCCCAGCTCTCTGAGCGTGACGCTATATGGTGTGGGACATCCCTTGGGTCAGCTGGGGTCAGCTGTCCCAGCCGTGTCCCCTCCCAGCTCCTTGTGCACCCCGAGCCTGCTCGCTGGTGGGGTGGGGTGAGAAGCAGAAAAGCAGAAAGCAACACTGTTTCAGCACAAATCCAAAACCACAGCCCCATACTAGCTACTATATAGAAAATTAACTCTATCTCAGACAAAACCAGCACAGTAACAGAAGTTGGTCTATTGGAAAACACTGAGCAATTACCAAGAAATAGCTTGTAACTTGCGGAATAACAAAGGATTGAACGTGAAGAGTAAGTGCACAAAGTGACTGAGATGCTGGTGCCTTAGTGCTGCTGTTAGGTTTTTACCATTCCAGGGGGTAGGCTGATGGTTTGTTTCTTCAGTGTCGCTGCAAGTGAGAGCATGAGAACTGAAACTCTGGAAGATGAACCTGAGGTATCCGAAGTATCTGGGCACTGGAACAAGTTCAAGAAGCAAATCCGTGCCAGAATTCCCAGACCTGGAGAAACTTCATCATCTATCACCCGGGAGCCATTATATCATCAGTTACAAGGGACCCAAAGGAGCACCCTTCTCCTTCAAGAGGCAGCAGAATTGAGATAGCCGAGATCCAAATGCATAAATGGAAATGTGAAAAGCTAGTCAGACGGCCTTCTTGAAGTTACAAAGCCAGGTAGAAGTGGTTCAGAGGGAAAGCTAAGTAAAAATTTTTTGAATAATCTGGGTTACAACAGAGCTGAAGATACCCTGTTGTCATAAAAGTGGGAAGCAGATGAGTTGCTGAAAGCAAGAAGTTATGAATTAACTTGGGCAATTCAAAAGGCTGACAAGAAAATATCCAGAAAGAACATACTACATCTTACTCGTCTTACACATATTACACTTGCTGAAAAAGCTTCAGCTTCCAAGTGTAACAGCTGAACTGGCATGGTGAAAAAGTATGAAAAATTGCTGGGAAAGAAGCAGAATGGTGATTTATGGAAAGCTAAGACAGCAAAATGAAATTAATAATATATTTGAAGCTGTGTTAGCAACATCATACCATTCAAAAAGAATCCTGAAATGCAAAAACTGAGTCATGAGTTGATTTTTCAAGACAGATTAAGTTAGTTTCAGGTTATATACTTAATTTCTTTTTATAACTGTGACATTATTGTAAGAGTAGGGTTCACTCTGGATCCAGAGTAAGAACCCACATTGCGATACGATTTATATTAAATCTACTGTTTTATTTATAATGAAGATGGCAATTAATTAATGTAATGCTTTTGGTACACCTCTAACTGAGAGCTCTTGTGCCTGGAACTAATTCCATCTCTCCCAAGCTGTAGAGGATGTTAGCTTTCAAAGCATATCTTCAGCAACATTAAAAAAATATGCTTACCTATTTTAACCTGATAATTTCTGAACCTAAAAAAGAACAAAGCAGAAAGGCTTGCCAGTGATGAAAGGGCCAAACAGCATAGGCTTGTTAATTATATAACAGAATTCAAATATATACTTTGTAATGTAAATTACTTATCTGGCATGTAGAATTTTCCAGGGAGATTCCAGAGTCCCCTCATGAAGGAGTTTGCACAATGACCGTAAGCTTTAGAGAAGCCATGGAGCCTACGATGTGGTTACTGGTGAATGAGGACTACCTATGTGTGCATAATGCAACTGGCAGAGCGGCATCCAAATGCTGTTCAGAAACCCTTATGTACTCTCTAAAAATTATGTTGTTCTTTGCCTAGATCATTGTTAGATAAATACCCCAGATACCAAATACTATTCCTGTTCATCTTCAAAATGTCTGCATATTCTTTACACTCACAGAAAGAATGAGCCCATGAAGAAGACCTCTTAATTTAGGTACATAAAAGCTACTTTTTCAACAAAACAGTATATTAAAATAAAACCAAAATGACTTATCATAATTTCCTGATCACTAAAAGACCTGTTAAGTTACTGTAAACATAAAGTATGTTCTGTGTCATGCCCAGCCCCACATCTCTACTGGCAGGACAACCTATGAGGCTGTGAGCCAGTATGCTAACAGAGTCACTGGGAGCATTAAATGATCCAGGTAAGTTTTCCCCAGCTTCTAATGCTTAGGTATATGTTACAGTAGGTTTAGATATTATGCCTGTTCTTGAGTTTCTTTCTCAAATGTTTTAGTTTGACAACCCCATTTTTCTGAGTCGTTGACATGTTTTATATCTCCTGCTTTTTCTATGAAGGAAAAAAGAAAGAAGCAAATCCCACAATGCACGAAACTGCACAGAGAGGATGGGGTACACACTGAAAGCAGTAAAAAAAAAAATAATAGCTATACATGTCCCACTATCAGAACTACTTTTCCCTAATCTAGTCATTACAGGTCTGTGAATTACAAATATCAGCTTTATTGAGAGACTACTTGAGATAGAAATGCTGTTTTTAACTCTACTTTTTTTCCCAGTTTAGATTACATTTTAGCAATTTTTCTCCCCACAGTGCAAGTAGCATTACTCATTACATTACAGAGCTCATTACATGTTAACATCAAGTGGATGTGAACCAAAAAAATTAATAAATGTCATTAAATGCTTTCTAACTTTTTTATACATGCAACTACATGGCCCAGCTTATGGCCTTTGGTGCAATTTCTAGAGAAATCAACCTGTTATTTACATTGACAGCAACAGGCCTTAACACTCTGGCTTCGCCCTTGTGTTCATGCTATTTTGTTTATCCAAAATATCTAATTTAAACAGGTTTTAAATATCTAATAGCAATCTCATAGGCTTGAATTTGCTATATTATTTGCCAAAAATATGCAACGCAAGTCAGGTGATGAACAGGTATGGGAAAAAAGAATTTACAATTCATACGGGCAAAGGACAAATGAAGGCTTCCAAGCTGAGTTAGTCACACATTTCCAGGTGTAAAGTTTTCTTCTGGAAAATGCTGATACAATGAAAATACAAAGTTTCATTCCTCAGAAACAAGCCAATTCCATCAAAAACTTTTGAAGGAAATCAGACCTTGGAACTCATCTCAAGTGGAGCTTGGGAACTGCACTCCCACCACGAGCTCTGCAGGAGCTTCTCAGATGGGTTTCAGGCTTTACTACAGCAAACTACAGCTTAGATCTTTCTGTTATCTTTCTGTTACTTTTTTTTTTTCTTGATGATGTAGGTATTTGGACTGATTTTGTTTTGTTGAGAGAATAAGACCCCAGACTGCAATATTTGATGATTTGTTTCTGAAAAAATAGGTAAACTAATTATATGAAATAAGCAGTAGCTAAAAAAGGCTATTGTTCTTACCCTTTACTGCTACCTAAACAATCTTTATATGTGAATGGTTTAAGATTTAGTTCTTATAATACAGCATTTTCTTGAATTCCAGACACCCCCCTCTGTGATGTGAACAGATGACATGATCATGATTCAGAATCTCTAACACAAGCGTATTCAGATATAGAGTCATATTTATAAAAAATAATCCCAACCCTGCATTGAGACAATACTCATTATCCCTCAGTTTCATCTGGGGTGGTGTGACAATGAACTGTTAATTAACGACAGTACAAAAGGAGCTTGAAATTATCTCGGTGAGCTGGATGACAGAATGCTTTCTGCATTCTCTTTTGCTAGACACAGGTGTATGACATTCATGAAGCTTCAGATTTATTGTCAGGTTTTTGATATATGCAGACCTTCAGTATCTCATTTCTGGTTGCAGCAAAGAGAAAATAAAAGAGTCTTCAAGTAGACAAGCTATTACAAAAATAATGAGTCATCTGCACTTGACAGTACTCTGTCGGTATAAAACGGTGCAGATCCATTATAGGGAATAGAACTGTGTCAATTTCTATCAGCAAAAGATAGAGCCCTGACTTTGAGAAGTAATAACAGGAACTGTCTCTGTGTGCCATTCCATATTTGCCGAGTTGAAAACTGACTTCTGATCCTGCTTCCCACTTAGATCTCAAAAATCAAATGTAGAGTATAGCGCTCGTAATTTCCTACCATAGATCACTTTGTATAACCTAAAAATGAAAGGTTTGATTCTTGGCTTCACTTTCTCTTAACTTTTGCAAAATAAGTTATTTTGAATCTTGCAGCAGAGTAAGACCAGAACAATCTTCACTCTCTGCAGAAAGTTCATTGCTGAGAGATAGCACTCACTAGAAGTTTCATGTTTATATGCAGAAAAAAACAGTTTGTTTTGTTTGGCTATAGAAGAGCTTAATTTAATTTACTTTAATTTACTTTTAATTTAATTAACTTTGTTGGAAATCTATTAATCTGATATCATTAAAGAGTTAAACATACCACCAATAATATGTATTCTTTCTTGAAATCAAGATGAAGTAGCATTTCAATTGTGAGGTAAGGTATTCTATAAGAGACAACTCCGTGCAATTTTTTTTTTAATGGTAGTCTCGTACTAAAAAAAACCAAACCAAAGCAAAAAGAAGATACGCAGCCAGGCCAATATACCTGCCAAACAACTGCTACAGTGGCAGACCAGCTACTTTGCCTGTGCTTGAGAAGATGGGCATCAGCCACCCCATCCCAAACAGTTCATCCTGACCTCATATGTGCACAGGCAAAATTTTGTCCCTCACTGTGGGCCATGGGAGTCACAAGCACATGTTTGTGTGAGATGGCTCTACCCTGCAATTTCAGTTTACACCTCAACCTCTAGTAATAGCAGGAATGGAAGCTATATTCTCCACATCTCTGTGGAGAAATAATCAGATGT
>VZTV01035620.1:0-12831 GCA_013400875.1 Anhinga rufa
GGAAAAAAAAAAATAAAATATGCAGTTTGGGCTATTTACTAAAGTTTTCTAGAAGTGGATGGATATGCCCAGCTCCTGGACAGCCCTCTCTCCAAATCCACATCTGCTGCCTGCAAGCACTCCATGGCAAAGGCGCTACGCCAGTGGCACCTGTGTCCCACAGCTCCAGAGGTCTGGGACCTCCGTGACCAGCGCATGGCACCGACCAGCACCATCCCCTCCGGCTGCTGCCAGGCTCCTCCAGCGAGCAGAGATCCAGGACCTCTCTAAATGCAGCATCACAAGTAACAGCCTCTCCTTCCAGGAAATACTTATCTCCTGGAACGGCAAGATAAAAACAAATAGACAAAGCAATGCTTAAACACTAATTAAGGTATGGGCTTGAACTATTGTCCTAGTGACTCAGTGAGAAGACAGATAACGCCCTTCCACAACTGTGCTGTGCAAATTTAGCATCTTCCTGGCCTGCAGTCAGAATTATAATAGCTGAACTCTTCATCTCCCTTCTTTCAGGTGATATGGCTGACTTGAATTTATGTTATTTATTTATGTTTTCCAGGTGAGAGGAAAAACAGTAGGAAAACTATTCTCAAATTCCCCCCACTCATGTTCGCAATGGCAGTTTCAGCATACGAGGTTTTGCAACGCCGTAAGATTTTTTATGGAAGCGGTGGTATGTTTTGCACACACCCCAGTTCCTCAGGAGCAGCCCTGAGATCCTGCCTCCACTGCAAGCCCACTTGTAGACAGTGGCCTTTGATATGAAATTGCTGGGCTCAATAAACCCCCCCCCCCNAATTTCCGCTTTCACTGGAAAAGCGTGGCTCTGAAATGCAAACTCAGAGGTCCTGCGAGAGTAGGTCCAAAAAGCCCACCCCATGTCTAGCCTTGGCAGCAGCAGCTTCGCTTCAGAGCACAAGCTGCGCCATTACGATTCGCAGGGAAAAAAACTGCCATTCAGCGTCTCGACGGCGTGCACTCGGCTCCGCGCACTACCATAGCCCGGCATCGCTGATGAGTTCTTTATGCATTCCATTTACAAAACATAATTATTTGAAGAGCTGATAGTGAAGCTATCCATCAAACCATTAATGCTGCTCTGCTCCCTAATGAATGCTTGAAATCCACGTGCTCCACTCCTTATGTAATTTTAAGTAAGGACTATACTGAACTTTTACAGTATTAAATGTGCTATGGAGACAGCTATGGCAAATGATCCTCTGGATAGTCCTGGAAGTACTTGCTAGATATTCCCTATTGTAAACTTTTTCTGAAACGCTGAAGACTTTGGGGATAATCATTAAAAAACACATTTGGTTCACAATTGCCAAAGTGGATGTATTTCCAATTCCCCAAACAAGAAAAAGCCTCCTGAGTCTACTGAATAATGACAGATGACGTGCTCTACACGGTATTTATAATTAAGTGCAAATGTCAGTGCATAAGAGAAAATAAAAATGGACAAAGGAGGTAAGAATTTCTTAGTATGTGGCTGCCACTGCATTGCGATGCTCCGGAGTGTGTTAGATGTAAAGATCTGGGGTTAGAGAAAGGCACAGATCTTCGGCTAATGTTCTGGAAAGTCATTTTAGGTGCAAAGTAGAAATAGAACAACTACCCAGCTTAAATTATTTAGGAAAATAATTAGCACGTGTTATACATATATCAAAGAGAGAAGGGGAATGCAACTATTATAATCATTTGTTTCAATAATACTAATTACTTTGGTGGATTAAACGTACGTCAGAAATGCTGCTCGGTGGCAGACTTGTCTAGGATTAAATACCATTAAAGCTAAAATAAAGCCCTTAAAAGATACACAAACAAGCTGATAACCAGCTGTCCTGTCCCCTCCTGCGAAACACTGCAGCAGGAGCAAGGTGGCACAGAGACCAGCATGGGAGGAGAGCGTGTGCTCCAGGGCTGGGAGTGATTCAGCATCTCACCTTGTCAACTGGGCAGCAGACTTGACACACGGCAGAAGAGGGTTTCTGGAGAACTAACACGCTCAGAAGTTGGTATCTTTGTCAAAAGCGTAGTTCCCTTTTCTCCATCTGGCAAAATGGGGGTGAGCCAGTTACGTCTGAAGGACTCTGAGATAACCAGCGCAGTTTCCAATCCATCAGCAGCAGGAGCAGCGGCTTATCAGCAAGCTGCCCGATCCACCTGACAGAGGACAGGCATCTGTCAGCCAAATTGAAATGTGAGGGATGGAAATAAAACAAGAGCTGTGTTGCATTTTCTCGTGATGCATTTCCTCCCTTCCCCACGCAGACGACAAGCCAGGGGCAGGCTGCTGAGACCAGCCAACATGATGGGGTGAAACTGCACTGCCGAGCGTGGGGGACACAAGGTAACAGAGAACCCGAGCTGCGACTAAATCGCTGGGATCAAGACTAGCAGGCGGAAAGGGATGATTCTGAGCAATACAGGACAGACATCACCTCCGAAAAACATAGATGCCTCTCAGTTTCCACCGTCTGCCCCTGAAGGACAAAGCACGCCCACCACCCTCAGCTCATCCCGCTCCTACCCTGCAGACAGCCCATGAACACACCTGCCAGCAAGCACCCGAACCGAGCACAGGATTTGCACACAAAGCATCCAAGGCATCACGAGAAAGGAGGTAAATGTGAGATTAATAACTCCTTGTTAGTGTCAGCTGGAAGACTTACACTTTGAGTACATATAAGTTAGAGGATCTATGTACCAAATGTCAACATGGTATAAAGGAAATCAAATAATTAGCAGTGAGAATCTGACCTAAAGTATGAGTATCAATTTTAGTCTACAGTCTCATTTTGCTCTCATATAATCGACGAATGCAATTAATAACTGTCGCAAGGGGATGTGATTCAGGGACGGTTTCAGCAGGTATTTCCTACACACCCCTACAACAGTTCTGTGCTGTGCTGCGGGTCGGCACCGAGGTGGCTGAACATTTACTAACTAAACCCCGTACATTTAACCAGACTCAAAGAAAAAAAGATCCAAATGGCTGGGAGGGAACAGGATTTCAAATGAAAACTCCAGCTGCAAAGAACTGGAGCTGGAGAGGGAGGAGAGATGAAAGCTTCTATTCAACCCTGTACTCTCCACAAGGAATTCACTATAATTTATCGAAGCAGCCAAGGATATTTTCAGTGCAGCCCATTTAAAGCCAAACTACCTCAAAGCTTGTATGTGAACCTCCAGGTTCTGAATAAGAGGGGGAAAAAAAGTAAAAGAACAACAAAATAAAGAAAGGCTTCTTTATGGAAAATTGGTGATACGCTTTCAAGCATCTCTCTGTATTTCTAACTATGCTGGAAAATGGAAAAAAGGACCACTTAGAGACAGGGCTCTAGTACAATTCAGAAGTGATGTATTATTTGGTTTTCTTCTCATTCTTCTCTTTTACTTCTCCTCTGCTGTGGCTGTAACAGATGCAGAGAGTCCGTCTGACATAGATAGCACCAGATGGCATTAATTTATTGGAAAACTGTTTTCTTTTCTAGAAATACTTTGTTGATGTCCCTCACAACTTCAGTCAAGTTCACTTCATTAAATCAGCTCTGTGTATTAAAATCTGGTCTCTGGACATAATGGCCCACCACAAGGAACTCAGATTCAGAGACTTTGTTTTAACAATTAAACAGAGTCATGGAGCTGGATTTGCAACGCGATCTTCAATGGTTGCTGCCAATCTGTCTCAGGTTCTACAGAAAACTTATTTTCCTTGGAAAGGGAGCTTTTCCATCACCCAAAGGCAAAAAAAAAAAAAGGGCATTTGGCCAATGCCTTTTCCTGGGCAGCATTCTCTGATTTGTTTTACAGGTTCAAACGCTGAGCCAGGGAAGGCCTCCACTAGCTAGGCAGGGCTGTCACCCTCATACAGGCATATTTATGGGAAGATCCGGGTCTGCACGTCTTCAAATAGCACAAACAGCAAACTTCAAACACGTAATACTCAAACGAAGAGATCAAATGAGCTATGAGTGTCGGAGACGAACCAGTGAGCAAACAAGTGAGCCCAAGCGATGGTACCCTGAAGCAGGCTGCACTGGCAACGCAGGGATGTGCTATTGCAGGAGAGTTTTGCAACTGAGGTTTCAGCTTCCGAAGACATTTTTGGGTCACAGATGTAACAGGATAACGCAGCGAGGACACCAACAATGAGAAAGGAAACGAGCGGTTTTACTGAGCTAAACTGCAAATACCAAGAGAGATTAGTGAAGAGATGTGTAGTCATCTAGGTGAAAAACCGTAAGAAAAATGATCTGAAGTTTTGGCAGCAAAAAGCTGTCAATTAACTCTTTTTTCACCATATTTGATCTCAGATAAATTTAATTTAAAAGAGGTTGCACTTTAACTGAGGTGAGAAATGGGTACACTACAATTTCTCATCAGCGAACATCTCCCTCCAGCATCTTCCTGGGACCTTTCCACCAGGCAGGGCAGGAACTGGCTGAGGGTTTCCTCACTGCAGCTTGTCAAGGATTAAGTCTAAACTTTGATTTAGGTTTTTGAGACCAACCAGCAGGAGCTGGGGACAGACACAGGCTTAACAAGGCCCCCGTTCTCCTGGCAGCACAAAAAACACTGTCTATACCATAAAGTGTCTCACCCTAACTGCCACAGCAAGTCCAGCCTAGCTCATCGTGGTGACAAGCTCTGCTGAGGCCGGATTTGATGCCCAGACCCAGCTCCTGGGAATACTTGCAGGGCTATGGTTTCCATCGTTGGTGAGGGCTCCTCTTATTCTGTGCTTAAGTATGTAATGCAAATAAGCACACCAACTATTGCGGGTGTCATCATCCTTTTATGGACTACATGGGTTCATGAAAGATGGTCAATTAAGGGAAATTAAATTTAAAAAAATGCAGATAGGAGTTTTTGCTTATGAAACTCCTCAGCTGCAGATATCCGGCAGCAAGCCAGACTAATGGAAATATCACTCTAAATTTGTCTGTGTCTCTTCTCTAAATCACTGTAGGAATGAGGATACAGGAGAGAGGGAGTTGGGATCTGATGCAAATCCAAGTGATCTCAGGCTCTGATGACTGCCACGCATGAAGTTTTAATGGGTATGCTATTGAATCATTGCCAAGCAACCATTCTGTAGTTATTCATTTCTAAATAGGCCTTAAAAATCTGGTGTAATTTGCTCTACAGCAATATCCAAACTGTACATTTGACTCTAGAAGAGAACCCCCCTGTGACTCAAGAGTGCAGCACCGCAGCCAGCCCAAAGCAATTATCAGCTTCCCGAAATAGAAGCCGGAGAGGACTGTGCCAGCTGAGATACCAGAAACTCTGAAATGAATCCTACCAGATCCAAATTACTCATGTAGCATGTTGCAAACACTTTGAAGCCAAATGGCAGATTCCCTCTGGCCTATAAAAATTCACTGAAATATACCGCTTGTTAATTTGTTGGCAAAATATTGCAAACTTGACAAGTACCACGGGGCAAAAGTCAAACATAGCATACCATGTGATTCTTGTTAAGATATTAAATTTGCAAGAGAACAGCCTTTCCCATAACCTTAGAGATTAAAAAGATGGTGAATATTTTGCTATAATTGGTCTTTTTCCTATTTGTACTGCATTTATGAACAATATTAATTCACACACAATTTAAGCCATATGGCGGAAAGAAAATTAAAAAGTTACAAAAAGAAAATTAGCTGTTGATATGTTTTCCATGTCTGGGAAATTTTCTTCTTAGGTTTCAAGTTATAAATCTTGTTTAGCTTTAAATAAAAGCAAATACCATTTTTTTAAGATGGAAAACTCATTCTTCATTGTCTCCGCAGAAGAATAGCCGCTAGTATCACTACCAAGTTCAACCGGAGAGAGTGATGTGCTTGCCAAGATGTACCAGTGCAGCCCTTCACAGAATGGCTGAGGTTGGCGGGGACCTCTGGAGGTGACCTAGTCCTCTCCCAGCTCCAGCAGGGTCACCCAGAGCAGGTTGCTCAGGACTGTGTCTGGCTGGGTTTTGAGTATCTCCGAGGATGGAGACTCCACAGCCTCTCTGGGCAATCTGCGCCAGTGATTGGCACAGGAAAAAAGTGTTCTTCTGTTCAGATGGAATATCATGGGTTTTAATATGTGCCCATTGCCTCTTGTCCTGTCAGTGGGCACCACTGAGAGAAGCCTGGCTCCATCTTCATCCTTCCCTCCTACCAGGTATTTGTCCACGTGGATAAGACCTCCTTGGGTCTCCTCCAGGCTGAGCAGTCTCAGCTCTCGCAGCCTTTCCCTGTAAGCAAGATGCTCCAGTCCTTCATAATACTTATGGCTCTTCCTACAAAAAAAAAAAAAACAAACCCAAAACCTGTCCCAAAAAGGATACTTATGGGCAAAGAAGGTGTTTGTAAGTAATACATTTCCACATCATTCTCCCATCTCTCAGCAAAGATCTTTCAAAGAAAGAACATCTGAATATAATCCTGAGCATCCTGTACATCCATGGCCTGGCGACCTCTTCACAGAATCACAGAATGGTAGGGGCTGGAAGGGACCTCCAGAGATCATGACTTGACTTGGCGTCAAGATGATGACTTGACTGAATTCAGTCAGATCGTGACTGAATCTCTCCCAAGGGGTCCCTGCAGGGGTTATATGTGGTTATACGCATTCCCTCGGTATCTGACTGGTGGTTTTATTGTCTTTTTGCAGCAGAAGCACAACAGGCCGTATAAAGCGTATGGGAAAATGGCAGCAGAAGCTCACCTGCTGCTGGGCGAACCACTGCACCTCAGACAGTTAAACCTCCCAGTAAAAGCCCAGGAAGCTTACAAATGAAGTTTAACTGTATTCCGTGAAACTCCTCAAGAGAGGAGTCACCCCGTCAGTCTAGATGAACATCACCAGAAATCTTGGCTGGGTTTGCCTGCTTCCTACATCTACTTAAGGGAAATTTCCTCTTGCTGTTGTCATCTACTGTGTAACATGAATTGTACTCAAAAGGGAGTTTGGAAAATAGACCCATCCATGTTTAGAGAACTCAATTCTCTTTGTGTTCCTTTAAGTTGAATTAAATGAGACTAATGTGGTTTAAAAGTTCTTGAGCAATACAATTAACGCCATTACAACTCAGTAGCTTGCAGTATTGACTTCGCAGCTGAAATGGAATTGGTTTTCTCAGGACTAATGGGAAATACTGCATTTCTAATGGGAGACATTTAGCAGAGACATATGGTTTTTAGAGGTTCTTTCTCATTTGTAAATATTGTAAGGTATTTATTCCATGGGTGCAATGCAGCTTTCACTGTAGCACAGCTGGTTTTCCTGGTACTTGTCCAGCGATGCTTCTCATGGACCCATTTGTGACTTTGCCGAGCTCTCTCTCCCCCTGCTGCTTAAAAGCTCTAGGAGGTTTAATAATAGATAACAACTCATGTAGCATTAGCATGATTAAATGCTCAAGCAAAAGATTATCCAAGTTAAAATGACCAGATATCTAAATTCATAAGGGACAATTCAAATTTTTCTTAGCTCATCAGACTGCCTTTTCCAAGTATCCATTTTGTCTCACGTTTACCCTAGGGCTTGCCTTTGTCTGAGCAGCTGTTGTGTTTTTCCTCTAACTGCCCGGCCATACAACACAACACACTCCTCAGCCCCAGCCATATTCCAGCTGCCTCACCTTAGCAGTAGTTATTTCACAGAACTGCTCAGAAGTCTCGGGTGAGACCAAAGTACCTGGTCCTGGTGACTTCTCACACGTCTCTGTGCCGTCACAGCGCTGGTCTGATTTGCCACTTTCTCACCTAAAACAGAGGGTTTGATCCCAAGGCACGATGCAGCAGGGTGCAGGAATAATCAGCACAGCCATATGTCCCTCTTGCTGGGACGTACAGCACCTTCAGCCACGTTGCTTCTGTTCCTGCAGGTGTCAGATGCTGCTATGCCAGACATTGCATGTTCCTAAATAACTGCTGTATCGAAACATAACGCTGTATACATAATGGTGGCAACCATCGCACCTGGTGTAAACCAGTGCACAGACAGCCACATCCAGCTGGTTACCTGCACACACACCCCCCTCCCACTTAAAGGAGCAGAATTCAGGTGACCTATACGATACTTTCACCACAGGAGGAGGTAAAATGCCCATTGCTCTCCAGGGATTAGGAAGGACCCTAGGGGTCCTATGGGATAAAGTCTCTTTAGGGTCAGGAGACATCTAGCAGACAGTGACACTGAGCCCCAGGGTGTGATTCACGTCATCCTCAAGCAGGCGTCTCCACCTGCTCAGATGAACCGTGCTCGAAAGGCACCAGCTTCCTTCCCAGGGAAAGGGAGCTGAGTGTGGCCAGCTGGGACGCGGTGGCTGCAGGAGCGCAGCGAAGCTCGGCAGAGCCCCTGCACAGCCAGCCCGGCTGTAGCCGCGGTGCTGGTGGTCTCCACCATGACCATCCATCCCTGCTCCACGCCAGGAGCTGCCTGGCGACTACAGGGCACTTCATCAGTATCTTCCAACCTCATCCTCAGCTTTTTGCAATGCCAGTGGTTTCACCGAGTTCCTTCATTGTAAATGAAGGCAGAACCATTACCGCAGCGGAGTACTCCATTGAAAGTACGCCGGTGGGGACCTTTGACGGGTCCCGCCAAGAAGAAACCTCTCCTAAAGGGAGTGAGATTCAGAGGCAAGCAGGAGCAAGGGCAGATGCATGCTCATGGGGCTGAAGCCTTGTAAGTCCCTCACTCTCGGTGCCATTACTGAACACGTTGTAGCAAGGGTGAGGAGAAATGATGAACAGGAAAGGAGCTGACCTCTTCTCGGAGGCTCAGGATCAAGATAATTAGCGAACTCATTACCCCTTTCCTGAACACAGACACATCGCCTTTTAATCCTGTACCTTGGTACAAAACAGAGGACCTTTTCGTAAAAGGAAATGTCAGTAAATTCAGGGTACGTAACAGGAAAAGTTGCTTCACACACTACATGAAATTGCTGCCACCCCAGGTCATCGCAGTGTAGCTGCTCTCTTGTTTTGGATTTTTAAGGGGTAGGTAATTTCCAGCCCACTCATATATAATTTCCAGTTCTGTGACCATCAGTCATCAGTCACGTTTCAGGGCAACACTGATCACCAGCTGCCATAAAGACTTTCCCCGTGACATGTAATTCTGGTCCTGGTGACTGCAGGGGGGTCTCTGGCAGAACTCACAGGCTCTTGATGAAGAGGGTATTGAACAAAACAATAGAAAGCCAAAATCACAATGCTAAATCACTGGAAATTATCATGGTTACAAAGTAAATGTCAGACGGTATTTGCTAGGAGCTTTGTTAATATAAATAAACCTTTCAAGGCAATGTGGGCTAATCAGATACTACTCTTAACAGGTGACTACAGAGCAGCCTAAATATGTGTGATCTAGGGTTTTGCATAAAAGACACAAGAAAAACCTGCTGCTTTACACTGTGTCAGAATGAACAAAGGGAGCGCTTAGAAGTTGAGGATGGTTTTTGCTTTGCATTTTTTGACTCATTAAAAGGACCAGCTCCAAATCTTTGCCAGAGTGAATCAGCCCCCATTCACACAGACCTGGTACCTGGACCAAAATAATACCACGGTTGTGTGACAAATCCAGCTCTGCTGTCCTACCTGTCCTACTTCATAAACCAGAAAGCCATGAACAACGAAGCACGCTCTCGGGCACTCTCATCTGACCAGCCAGGCTGCAATTAGTGTCTTTCATGTCCTCCTCCATTTCCCAGAAACAGAGGGATACCGCCTGGGCCAAAATTAATTTGAAGACCGAGCTTAAAAGTATTGTTGGCACTCAGCTGAACCCCATGGGGAGAAGTTTTGCAACACTATAGTGTGCTACACGCCTAGGTTATATCGTTTCAATTCAGAATCACCATGCTGTCTGCTGAAATCCATGTGAAAAGAAGGTCAGCAAAAGTAGCCCTTCTCCCTGGAAAATCAGACTGACAGCAGGAATATAACAAAGAACTGCAGGGCATTTTTCTCATCAGCGGTGACACAGACCAGGAGAAAACCTTACACAGAATATTAGAAACTTATTAAAGATATAATGTCACTGCCCAGTTTTGGGGAGATATTTTTAATGGCTCATACTGTACACTGGTGAGAGAGATTTTCTTGCACTGAACACGCTTGGCACATGCCTAAGTGGGAGCATAGCGCTGCCAACCGCGACTTTTACATTTGCAATATGATGTGCTTTAATACATTTGCAAACCTGAGCACCTTTATAGTCCCCGTAGGCATTGCCTACATGAGAAAAATTGGACAACACCAAAACACACATGCAAGAACTGGTACATGTGTGCCTGGGTTGTTACCTGTGTTGTCTCCAGACACTTGTGGGGAGCACTGGGGGACAGATGTTGGGTGCAGACCCCAGCCCGTGCCGAGGTGACGGCCCAGCCTGGGAGAGGAATTATCAGCCCTTCCCAATGAAGCGACAAGGCAGACTTCAGCAGCTGAAGATGGTGACCCCGAGGGCTGCCAGGTCACCATAACTGCAATTTCTTTACAAGCACAAACAAGCTCTTCGTGAACAAATTGGACAAGGCACATCCTGCGCTTCTTACTCTGAACCTGTTGGTTTATCTCGGGGACCGCTGAGCTGACTACTTTCACCTAAACGTATGAGAAACCAAAGCCAAAAATCATTAATGCATTGAGGTTCCCAAAGCCTTTTTAGGAGCTCACATTTCCAATGACTTCACATGCAACTAAGCTGCTTTTATTTTCTTTCCAACTTAGATACTAGGATTAGACTTAGAAATGGAGCACGCTTATTTTGGAGCCCCTGTATCGTTACTCCAGAGGGAGATTTTGTGCCTTTTTGCCACACCTCCTATAAAGGATGGAGAATCAGCAAAACTTTTTTATTAATTTCAATAAAATTACTATATGGAGATATTAGCAAAGCAATTTCCTGCATTTCTGCTGCTACACCAGGACCTATATGAAGCTTTTGGTCTTGCTCTCTGTGTTCCAAATATTCACACTTAAACATGGACCCAAAAGGTAACTGCTTATCCTATGAGCCTAATGATCCTCCTGGAGAGGTGAAGACTTCCTTAAAGAGCTTCTGCACAGAGCTGTTGACAGAGGATAACTGCATTTCACAAACTATAGTTAGGATGAGAAGTGGGAAAAGGTGCCAAGAAAAGTAATAAATAGGGCAATTTATTTCTCCTTTTTCTATCCCCACTTCCCATGCTCCTCTTTAGGCTCACATTTCTTCACAAGCAATTCATCCTTGTGATATGTCATTTTAACAACTGCTCACACTTTTAAAGAATATTTTCAGTGAAGAGAAACCCACGAACAAATAATTCTTTTTAAAAAAAGTTGCAGTGGAAAATGGAAAATATTTTACTTTGCTTATGAACTTTTAACTGATTTTTTTTTTCTGTTTCATGGGCTGCGAGAGTTGTTTTCCCTTAATCAATGATAGAAACATCCCCTACCAGCCAAATTATTTCCTCTTTATTAAGTAACTCATTAAGGATTCAGAGAACTCATGACTTGCAGAGTTTCTTCATAGGGAGCTGATTTCAGTCCGCCATTCACTCATGTCATTGGGATGCAGAATCTGACAGACATGAATGAGGCTTTGAGTCTCAAGGAGGGGAATTCTGCTGTTTAGCATAAACTGTGCATTAAAGTTTAAGCAACCACCATCAGATTGATATATTTGTTGGAGAAACATGTACATATATTTCAGACTTTTACAGGCAAATAAAGAAGGGCACTTGTCCCATAGCACAAGGAGGGAATACTACAGGAGACTGCAGAAATGTACACTCAATGCTTGAAGATGAGAGCTTTCAGATACTGGAGTTTTCTATCAGTTTAATATCTCAACAGGCTTTATCAAGTATTCAGTAGAAAATCATATACTGGAAGAAAGGAGCTTTATCATATGAAACTTAAGTATGCAATACCACACCACCAGCTTAAAACATTACTGATTACTTAATTTTTTGCTCAGTAAAACTACATAAAGCAGCACGACAGTAGGTCAGATGATTCAAATTAGATGTTAAAAAATGCTGTTCTCTTAGGCAATTGAAGGCACTGGAGTGTAAAACAAGATTGTATTTGTTTGAACCAGCTAAGAGGGAATTCTGTGATTTTCCATTACAGTGCGTCTCTTCAGATGAAGCTGCTGTCTGCCCTGGCCTGCTCACACACTTTGTCTTCCATGTGCTCCGGCTCCTGACAACTCACAATAACTCTCCCAGATCAGTTTTTTAAATTTTCATGCATGAAGTAACAAAGCTCTAAAGCATTTATTTCTCACCTGCCAGGCTACAATACCTACAACTACAATTATAATTTGGAATTGAGATATTGACACATTAGCATTTGTTCTTCTCCATTACAGGGGTAAGCACTTGGACCCTGCTATGCCAGAGCCCATGCCGTGACTTTGCTGATGGTCTTTAGTGCTCTGACAAATTAAGAGACCCTGATGTTTCCTCCTGTTGACCACAAATGCCATAAATCTTTTATTATACACTTAAATATAAAAGATAAATACCATGATGCCTTGTTTCCTTCATATTTTGACGCAGTTTCCCACATCATCCTCCTAGGGAAGCTGGCGGCTCGTGGCTTGGACAGGCGTACTCTTCGCTGGGTAAAACACCGGCTGATGGCTGAGCCCAGAGAGTTGCGGTGAACGGAGCTCAATCCAGCTGGCGGCACGTCACCTGCGGGGCTCCCCAGGGCTCAGTGCTGGGGCCAGGCTTGTTTAATGTCTTTATCAGTGATCTGGATGAGGGGATCGAGTGCACCCTCAGTCAGTTTGCAGGTGACACCAAGTTGGGCGGCAGTGTTGATCTGC
>VZTV01035620.1:13198-29074 GCA_013400875.1 Anhinga rufa
ACAGGCTGCCCAGAGAGGTGGGGGAGTCAGCATCCCTGGGGGTGTTCAAACACCGTGCAGACGTGGCACTTCAGGGCTTGGTTTAGGCAGCATGGTAGTGTTGGGTTGACGGTTGGACTTGATGATCTTAGAGGTGTTTTCCAACCTATGCGATTCTATGTTTCTATATTCTGTACATCACCTACGATAAGTGGATTGAAAACTGACTTATAGATCCTAATTATTTGGAGTAAACCCCTTTGAGGCTATTTTCTGAACACAAAGGCAGTTTCTTATACGTGAACTTTTCCTAACGCCTGCAGACCAAGTGAAGCATAGTTTCCTACTAAATACCCTAATTTCGCATTTGTCTGTTTTGGGACCATGCCAGGAGCTCCTGAGGGTGCTATGTCGTTGTCCTAATGGAGCCAAGATATGCCCTGCTCCTAAGATGAATGTCTCATTTTTATTATTACCCTGGAGGTGTAGCTCTCAAACTGTCAGTGTTTTAGCTGCCTCTGTGTTTGCATCTCAGATAACTGAGCTCAAAGTGGTTTGGGAATTCCGGGGTTTAGTTACCTGGGAAGTCATGGTAGCTGGCAATAAACCACCCTGAGAAGGAAAGACATGGAAATCAACTGTCTAAGTAAAAGTAGCCAATGCCAATGTACATCATCCAAAAAGCTGTCTTGTGGCATTATAGTGCTACAGCCCGCACCAAAAGCATGGTTCAGACCCAAGAGGGGACCACACTACACCTAGGAGATTTGCTACTGTGAGCCCTTGCAAGCCACCACTGTCTTCATATAGTAGTCTGGACATAATTTTTCAAACACAGGCCAAAGCCAATAATTAGCTTAGTGTGTAATTATTTCTTTCAGTCAGTCTGCAGTTCATATTCTTTGAGAAATTTATTTCCTGAAGGGCTTCTGAGGGTTTTCCAACTACAGAATGAAATTTGTTAACTGTTAATAACCACCAAATTAGCTAATTCATTCAGAGTTAAAAATAACTCATCCATGTCAACAGTAATCATCAAGTTATCTGTAAATTCAAAAACAGCAAAGGAAAAAAAAATATATATACCTCTTTCTGTAGTCCAAGACAGTCAGTGGGGAGGACAACTGTTACTGGTGAGGACCAGAAATTTCAAAGGACATCATGGTCTCACTGCTTCACAACCTGTATGGACGCAGAATTGCTGTTGAGCTCTTTGGTTGCAAACACCCTGTAAACTGCCTTTCCTGCCTTAGCTGGGTATCGCCTTCTCCAAGCTGGAATATCGTCCTGTTTCTGAGGTCTCAAACCCTTTCTCCTCACCTCCCTTTTACTCCAGCTGATACCTCTCAGCCCGGTTCCCCTAGAGAAGACAGACCACTCCATGCTTCCCATTTCCCACCCATGGGACATGCCCACCTTAGAGCACACACCACAACTTCTTGACCCTCCCGTACACCAGGATTACTCCTGTACACTCTGAGTTTACTTGCCAGTTACTTCTGGTTTGGGCTTTTCTTTTCTTCACCGTTGTATGAGGAACTGGTTTAGAGTTCAGCTCTTTTCCTAATGCAAAATGACAAGATTGACTGATACTTATAAACTCCCTGGTGAACGATGACACTAGATGATGTCAGAAGCTAAGGGGAAATAAACATACATCTACAGTGCAAATCATTCCCATTTATGAGACCTCTGGATAAATTTTGGATTCTAGAAAGAAAGTCCTCACTGTGTACTGCTTCTCTTCCCCTCTACAAATGTCATTTCTCTCTTCTGCTCTCCGATGACCGCTGCACCCTGCCTGTGCATAAATATTTTATCTTGAAAGTCATTTTATTGTACCCTGTATCGCATGGCAGGGCATCTGAACAACAGATAGACCGAGGGAAGCAATTTCGCAGAGGGTAGCATCTCTCAGCGGATGTGAAAAGAAGATCACATTCAGTTGGTGAAATAAGGAAAGCAAATTGACTGCAGGACTACAGGGGAAATCTCTGAGCATTGGAAGTCTAATGGGTTTATCCCCAAATATAACTAGAGCGGTTTCAAGGGGCTGCAGCAGCAGTGACTTCAGCAGCAGAGTGTTCACTAATTAACAGCACAGTCACCACGCGACTCGCTGCTCAACACAACCCCTCTGACCTCCGCTGTATTTGTGACAAAGTCATAAAAGCTCAAGCTCTCAGAAAACTGCCGCTATTTTACAAGCGCGTGAAGGAAAAGTATAAAGGAAAACACGAACCATAACCTATCATGCAACATGTGTTTCGGATGAATTTCCAGTCACTGCAGCCAACTGTAACTTCATTATGCAGCACGATCTCCCTTTAGCACTGCTAGCAATGCACGCGCGTGTGCCGTGATAAAATAGTGGAGCTTTATCTCTAAATGCAGGCAACACAAAGCACCCTGATAAGAGTAACGAATTTGTTTACCTCTAATGGATTTCTGCCACTGGAAAGAGAAGTAAATGTCCTGTCAATTTAAAATATATATATCTCTACATTATCTATAGTATTAATCTGAGGAAGCAAAAGCTGTCAAATAAGAAGCCATAACATTTATTTAAACTTCACAACATACTCAATGACAAAGAGGTACATGCATATTCACAGACCATATACCATCTTCAAGGGGTTTTTAATCAATGGTAATATTCTATTATTTTGAAATATGATTTGAAATATGATTTGAGGACATTTGTTATCTCTTTGGATCAAAACAAAAATAGGGTCTTACAATACAGTTACGTACCGTAAATACAGTAGCCGGGTCAAAAACAAAAGGTTGCAGACTCTATGAAGCTTTAACCTTGGTAAAGCAGATACTGGGACTCCTCTCAAAGCAGTATCCAGTAGGATGATCACTCCTTATCTGAGGAGTGAGTTCAAAAAGCATCCAAATCAGTAGCAAGACACCTTTAAAGATAAATCTTTACCAATTATCTGAAATGAGAGTTACCTGCAGAGAGACTGGACAGGTGCTAATCTGCTACATGGAGACCTATAAGAATATGTAACATGAAAATCCATCATCTCCTTGATTACTTTGCTAAACTCAGGAAAGAAATGGCTGCATTGATACAGGAGAAGGAACTGCAACTAAAAGTGGGGAAAGAAGGGTAGGCAAAGGTTTGGAGAAGCAGGAGCAGAAAGGAATTGGCTGCCGATGGTGGGAAATCCACCAAGAGGAGTGAAATGTGCTTTCTGTGAGGCAAAGCTTCCTACAGCTCAGCAAGACTGGTAAGTCAAGGAAGGTATAGGACTCAAACCTCTGCTTTCACCAAGACAAAACTCTGCAGAACTTTGGTGTGTTTAATCAGCTGATGCTTGCAGCCTAAACAAAGTTTATAGCTTCACATTAGACTTCCCCCCGCCCTTAGATACACACTGTACATAACAGTGAGTGTAATGCAGTGGTTATGGTGGCCACTGAGCACTCAAAACGATTTCCACTGGAGTCAATAAAACAAAGCAGCCCTCAGTAGGAGAGAGCAGAAACCTTAATCAGAGGAAAACTTTCATAGCAATCTACATGGGAAAACACATTTTAAAGGCTAAAAGGATCAGTAAGGAAATGGGTATGGAGGTGAAGAAAGGATTAAGTGCCCAGCCAAGAATGTTTTGCGACATGATGGATTTAACCTAAACACAGCTGGATCTCAAAAATAAGTAGGGCTGAATGACTGGTTATAAAGATTGGTTAAAATGCACCACTCTAAGCTCAGAGGAAGCAGGCTTATATGTCACAGCCAGAGATAACAGAGATGAACTACGCATTAGGGCAGCGCGGGACAGAGTCTTACGGGTTGAAAATTTCAAACAGTCATGGTAACAACTTCCATCACAGAAGAGGATGACAGACCATCAGCAAGGCTGGGGAGAGAGAGGAGAGAAACCAGATGAAAAAGGTGTCTTTGGGAGAAGAATATTATTATTAACTGGGAACCGTAACCATCCAGATGTAAACTGTTAACTCCGGGTGCACTGACTGGAAAGGGCAGTCAGACGTGGCCCTGCTGTCACTGGTGGAGTGCCTCCCAGAGCTGCAACTCGTGCAGAGTCACCTCCTGCAAAGCATCGGTGGAGACGGCCAAGAGCTCACAAGTCCATCTGCCGGTCTGTCCCACGGCTCTCAAGGACACACTGGGGCACTGGGGCCACGCTCACCCAGCGGGCTTCATGCTCATCAAGGCACACAGGGCATAGTCGCAGGCTCGCAACCCAGGACATGGTACCCCAGGGCCCAGAGGTGACCTCCGCTGACAGCAGTGCTCCAGCACAAGCGTTCCACATGGCAGATGTGACGGTGCCCCCAGCCCCTGTGCGGGAGCCGGCGGGGAGCAACGGGCAGGGTGGTCATCTGGTGAAAATATGGGAGAGGTGTAGATTCAGGTGAGTGAGAGAGGCAGAAAGCGAAGGGGATGCTAAGGAGAAAGGAAAACATGAAGACTGTTGATGAGGGATGTCAGCTAGCAGATCTGATCACATTTTCTGGTTTCTCATTTTTTCAATAAAAGTTGTTCATACCAAAAAATTAGATTTTGGGACAGAAAATTATAAACATTTGGTCATTCATTTAAGTAGCAAAGTCTGGAATACTTTGGGTTAAGGATGTTATCTCACTTTTTAATGCTGTGCTTTACTCCCTTGGCTCACAGGTCAAGTGAAAAACAAAAGAGAAAATCAGAGAAAAGAGAGAAGAGAAACGACGCGCCGATGGCAGAGCCTGTTCAGTGCCCCGGCAGGCGGGGGGCCGCACAGCACAGCTGCGTACCACATCTGGCAGGGAAGCCCACAGCTGGGGGAGCCTGGGCTGAGGCTGGGGGAGGACAGAGCACACACAGCACCCCTGGGCGCTTCCCCTCTGCGGGGATGTGCCTGCACGGGGCAGCTGCACCCGAACACGCTCAGGAGGCGCTTTTCTGCTGCCCTGCCTTGAGTGGTCCCTCTGCCCCGCAGGGGATGGTCCCAGCACCACCCGAGCAGGGTTTATCTCCTGCTGTGTATGTTCTGCTCCTGTTTATAGACTTTTTGGGGGGATGAGGCTAATGTGCGTGTGTAGCCTGCCTCGCCGCCGTCTGCCAGCCCCCTGCTTTTGACTCGTTAGTACAAAACACAAAGGGGCAATAGGAGGATCAAGGGTACAAAGTCCGTACGCTTTTGGTGAAAATCAGTGACTGAAGAAGAAAGAGCTCAAAAGTGGTGCCCAGCTGGAGGCAAACACAGGAGAAACTCACTCATTATACTGACAGGTGCCAAAAGGCCAATTCGCAGGACACAGGACAGCTAATCAGTACCTGGTGCTCTATGAACCAGCCAGGGCTTGTGCTGCCTCTTGCCCAGAGACTTCTAAGGGCCGTGGGTGGGGGCCTGGGGTCCTGGCAGCAAGGGGCGTTGGGGAGCAAAGTGTCAGTGGGTGACCAGGCACCATGTTCTGCAGAACTTGCTGCCATCATTTCCTTCATACGTCTTACGCCCTTATCCAGGTGTCTGCAGGATGCACAACACTGTTGCATCTGGATTACTCTCCTTCTTAAAATATTACCACCATATTGATTCAATCATATCTCCCCTCGACAGGGGTTAGTCAGACTTTGCCAATAGAATAAATTATGTGAACTTTAAACATTTTCCGAAAGAGAAAATCTGGGGACAAGGAAGACATGACCCAGCACAGTGGACATCTGCTTCTGCGGGCAGCTCCTGGCTGCGGCGGGTCTCGGGTGGGTGCTGACTCGGGAAGCATATGCGGTCCTGCTTTATCTGTCTTTCAGAGCCTTTCCTAGGGACAACTTGACATTTCGGAGCTTCTGCCCCTCCCCATGACACCGTTCAATGGCAACTGTCACATAAAGGGATTCTACTTAAAATTCAGGTTTAGTAATTGAGTCATGTTGAGAAAACCTCAGGGTGCCTGTAAGATTTAAATTCGGGAAAACCGTCAATGTCAGCTCATCAAACTGTTCACAACAAAAACAGTCTACCTCAAATGGCAAATGAATTGTTTTATCTCCTTTGTCAGAGGTTTGCTGCATATAATTTAAAATGACAAAGCACAGCACCGGACTTGGAGAATAATAAAAACAGATGGAGCACTTGCTCATTTATGTGACCTTTTTGTTCCTTGACTTGAATCAGGCAGTAAATTAGCTGCACTAAGTAACTAGTGCTCCCTGTACGCACCTGCTCACTTTCCTAAACACATGCAACCTTTCCTGCTAGGCTGTTTAGTTTAATAGTATCTCTCTGACATCAGACAGATGTGACTTGATGCTGACGGTGCTACGTAAACTGTGCTAATGGAACCTCAAGGCAACCTTGAACAACAAAAAGCAACCTTGAACATCAAGCTGACAAATAAAAACTCAGCTCTAGCTGTTACGATTGCAAAGGAAGCCTTGAAAATGTGGGCAGGGTGATCCTGGGTACGTCCCTTGCTCTCTTTGTCTAAACTCCCTGTTGACAAAAGAGTTGTTGTGGGAAAGGGATGGATATATGAGCAGAGACGGTGGCGTGGATGTGAACGTGATAACAAGTGTTACTGAGGATGAAAATTCTGCTTCTTGAGGGAGATTTGCCATTTGTTACAACCTGCCACAAACCTAGACCTTTCCATTGTTTTCAAGACCTAATGATTTAACACGTATTTGGGATCAAGGAAAACATTTCATTTTGACAATACTGAAACAGTGCTTTCTTACTGTGTCACTCTGAATGAAAAGTCATTTCTAAACTCAAAACATTTTGCCCTTTTTGGAGCAAAGGGGGATCCTTTGAGAGTCTCAGAGAATTCTTAAAAACTGTTTCCCTTTACAGGTAATGCACTTTCTGATAGAATACTCTTCCAAACCTTTTTCCAAAGAGCTATTGCTCTTAGCGCTATCCATCCACATGGTCTACACAGAAGCTCTACAATACTTTCACATTTCCATCCAACTGTGCAGCTTTCATTTGAACTTTTTAAATGGATGCACTTAGGAAATGAGCCTTTTTGTATCTCCTTACTCATTAACTGTGGAAGACTGATCTTTTGTCTTGGCTCAGTTTGGCTCCTTTGTGTATGCTCTGTATGAACTGGAGTCCGGGTGGCCACGGCACCAGTTACCTAATCCAATTACTGCAGTCCAGTTACCTCACTGTGTTCCTCTTCTCCTTGTCATGGACCTCATAGCTTCTTCATACAAGATGAAGGACACCCTTTAAACCTTAGCACAAATTAGTTCACATATTAATATTGCCTGGATCTGCCTAGATCCCTCTGCCTGCTTATTGCCTTTGTACCTTTACACTAAGGTTCCTGATAAGGCTGAAAGTAAAGCACAATTACAGCAAGTGCGTGAATGAAAACTGAGATATACTGCCACGCTTCAGTTTTCGTACAGGACGCAGCCTGGGTTGCTAAGAATAATGAACGTACAGCATCAGTGGGGGGAAAAAAAAACCTGTTTCATTTTGGACTGAAAGGAACAGTATTGAGGCCATCAGATTACAGCAGCAAAATGCCTAGGACAGATATCTATTACCAAATCCTGCAGAGCAAACACAGCCTGTTTAACCACCAATCATTATTAAAACGCAACAATCACAACACCAGCAAAGAAGTAGAATGAAGAACTGTCAGCTAGAGGAATAACACTGGGAGATGAGAATCCTCACCTCTGGTCCTTGTTGGATGAAAGTCCTTCTCTGACGGACCACCGAAAGGAGTTTTCTTGGGTGTACCCACCTTACACAAAATACAATAAAGAGTACCATATGATTTTCTAGAAACCACTGATGAATGAACCCAATACCTGGTGTCCCCTTTATGTCATCCCGCTCTGCTCCAGTGTCCCTTTCTCATGACCAAAGCACTGAAGCCACAGTGGTGCGGCGTGGTGTGCCCATGAGTTTTTCCTGGTCCTCAGGTGCAGCCATCTCACATGAGTACGTGGTCATCTCACAAGACTAGGGCAGTCAGATGCCTGTGAGATGACTCACCATGCAATGGTATCATCACATGATGACAGGGATGGGAGCTCTGCTTTATTCTGAATTTTTTGGTTGATGGGTCAGCCACTGGAGAAAAGCTTCAAATGCCACAGACCTTCTTTGGGTTGCTGTTAAAGATTTAAAGGTTATTGCAACAATTTTTGTAAAGATGCTATGAGACAAAGAATTCATTTCGGACCTGTCAAACTAAGAATTGCCTGATTAACATTTGTTGATTACAATATAACACGATTACAGCTTCTATACAACACTGCAATATATTCCACAAAACAGCGGGAGCCCATAAATGCACACCTGTTAATCAGGAATGAAATTCCACAGCAATAAAAGCTACGCAACTGGGTCCTGATCCAAAGCTTACAGGAACCAAGGGAGGCGATGCTTTTGTTTTCTATGAGCTTGGGACAAGGTTTCCATTACCTCATAACATCAGCATTTAAATCATGCACATTTCACGCTGTTCTTTGTAAGTAGTTTTGTTCATTTAGAGCTCTGATACTAACAGCATGAACAATATTCATTAATAAGAAAACAAATGATTTGCCAGTACTGTAGGGATTTCAATGAATTTTAAATTTTCAAAACAATATCTCTTGGTCTGTAAGAATTACAGCAGCAAATCAATTTGCCTTGATTCTAGGTATCTATTTATTTGGTTTCTTCTAATAAAATGAACACCAAGTATTTATTAGTCTAACAGTTTATTTACACCACTTTTCACAAAGGTATAAACAGAGACTGAAAGCAAACTCTGTACACGGGAAAGCTGTTATGAGTCTGAACACGGATTCGGTGAGGCTGGAGAGGTTCAAGAAGGCCAGGGAATTAGCACCTGCTTCCGTACAAAGTCAGGAGGACTTGGGCACAATAATCTTTAGGTTCCTTTGAAACACCATCCGGGATTGATTGAGGGAATGCTGCTGGGAACGCTAATGAGTCACTAACAGCAGCACATTAGGAAACCTTTCTGACTGTAGACACATTGTCTATGCCCTAAATATTCTGCGCGATGACAAGAAGTGCTTCTCACTCAAGCAAAGATAATACTTCGACAGCCAAGAAGAAATGGGATGCCTGCCTGCTGCTTGCATTTGCATCCAATCTGCACGCGGTGGGGGAGCACCGGTGCACAGGCCAGCAGCGAACACTCGGTTCACACCATTTCACAGCTTTGCTCTAGACAAGAAGTGCCTACGTAAGCTAATGAGGTCAGCTTCATCCCTGATATAACTTTGCTCACTGCAGGAAGATCTCACTGAGACTGGTTTTGGCCCATTACTGCCTTTAATATTTCTGAGACCTCTATTTCTTCTTTTACCAAGCTCTGCTCTAAGTGAAAGCCAAAACCTGCAGCTGTGTTTTGTTCTAGACTTATGTTGGCCATGATACAGACTTATTTGGGCTCTGCTGAAATTGTGAACACAAGCAACTGAGTAAAATCTGTTCTTTTCTACATCTACTGTTGCAGTAGATGCACACTGGGCTTATTCCCCATCCCTAGAAACATCCAAGGTCAGGCTGGACGGGGCTTTGAGCAACTTGATCTAGTTGAAGATGTCCCTGACCATTGCAGGGGGGTTGGACTGGATGGCTTCTAAAGGTCCCTTCCAACCCAAACCATGCCATGATTCTATTATATTTCTAAACCATTCTATGATTCTATATCATTCTATGATTCTATTATATTTTATTTTCAGGGTTTAATCTGGAACTGAAACCCATTCTGGGAAAAAAAAAAAAAAGGATAATAAAAAATTGGAATGTATTACAAATCACTGCACTGTTCTAGGGAGAAAAGCAGAGAGAGAGATAAAAAATATTTTTACATACAACAGTTGGGAGACATTACATTACATCAAGCTTCTACTTTCAGTATTTTCTTGTTGACAATGCTATCAGGTTGTTAAAAGAGGAAAAAGTTCCAAAACACTTCCAAGTAACAGTTGGGTACTGAAAAATATTTTCTGGAAAATCTACCAACATGCAGGTAGGACTGCTGCTGGGAAAGGGCACAACTGGGGGCATTAAATTGAGCCTTATAAAGGCTGGCGTTGAATGTTGGTGGTTTTTTAAGTAAAGGCTAGTTTTTGCCTTCAGCACTAAACTATAAAGCATTATTTTGGCAGTGGGTTTTGCAGTTCAGGATCTCAGAAAGGAAAAATAAATGAATTAAGATCAAGTCATGCTGTGAGCAGAGGAGCACTAATATCTAAGGGTAAGCTCCCAACACACACTTTCCCACAAGTCAACATTTGATCCTTCTCCTCCTTGTCAACTTTGGCTGAAATATCCAGAAGATTCAATATTTATTAACTAGGGACAAACAGTGTTTTCACAGATGTCCCATTTCCTTAGAGATCTGGGCTGAAAGCAACAGAAAATGAAGCACAGAGCCTCAGCTACTCTTGTGCTAGACTTCCTGTGACAGGCTGTTGGAAATGCTTTGTACTTGTAATATAATATTAAAATCAATTTAAAAACTCCTCTTTCCTTAATTAAGGCCAAACGCATGCGTGAAACTATTTGACAGATTTTCCAATAATTTATCTAGAGTGGAAAGATGGGAAGAGAAAATAGCATTTGAAGGCATTTAAAGCACAGCATGATAAGCAGCTAATCTACATAGAAATGGCAGATGTTTTTCCTCTGTGTCCAACAAGCGCAATTGCCTAAAGATTAGGGAACAAACACTGCGGTACAGCTGATGGGAATGCAGGAACAAGGATGGGCAGATGGCACACTCCACCTGGCCGACACTGGATCAGCCTCCAAGCGGGTTCCTTGGTGCTGCTCTCCATCACCTCCTCACCCCCTCCTCCACACTGAACATCAGCCCCTGTGGGTTAGTGCCAGCTGAGCGATTCTTCCAGCCATCCCTCTACAGAGCACAGGAACAAACTCCACGGGTCCCCATGGAGGCAAGGACAGGCAGGGAAAATCCTTTGGCTTCTGCAATTTAAATTTTCCAGCTGATCAGCCAGAAGGAGCAACCAGAGCAGTGCTGGTGCATTTTGTTTTGGTTTGATACTTCTAGGGATGCGCCAATGAAACTCACGGGAACTGAAGTCGGTCATTTGTACCGGCTTTGTCCTTTAAGAGCCTATTTCACTTTCTGCCTCGTGCTCTGTTTTCTATTAAGAATGATTACGTGTGAGAAAATCCCTAAATGTCACCTGTGGTTTCACAAATATGGTTGCACAATACAGCTCTGCAGCAGCAACATGCGGCTTAGATTGTACTGCCAATATAAATCAATGATGTTAGTCCAATTTAACTGGAAATGAGATAAACAAGAGAGTTTCAAGCACAGTACTTCTCTTCCAGGGGACACATTGCGAAGCAGACATTTGCATTGCCGCACGCCGATGTCGCTGTGCCCACAGCTCCTGCCCGGCGCCTCAACAAAGCCCCCTTGGCTCCGCGGGTGGATCTGAAGTCCACCCCAGCTCCTGCCCTCCAGTGCAGCGGGCACTGTCAGCAAGCCCACTCTGCTTCCCAGGGTTGAATTTCTGTTGCAGCACTCAGGAGAAGGTTGCCCGATAGCAGAAGGAGCACAGCTGGGATGCAGCTGAACGGTGCCCACTTCATACTGCCCACGGACCGCGGCCGACACACCAGCATCAGCAAATGTCAGTATCTCTTGCAACATGCTCCCAGAGCTGAAGCTAGGTTCAGTACTGTACGGCAGACCCATGATAAAACCAACGCAAGAGTCTTGGGATTGACAGTCTAGGGAAGGCTGAAGTGCGAGGTGCCCCGTACCTTGCAGCCTCCTGCCTGGAAAGGACTCTTCATTAGAGCCAAGCTCTTTGCAAATCAAATTCCAGAAATTAAATTACCAGCCTCTACCTGGGATCCCTCATGAGAGGCTGTAGTTAAAGAAATGCCATGAGACCCACTAAATGGAAACCAGAATCCAGCTCCCAGAGAACAAATGAGAGACTTTGCATCTTCACCAGCTTTAAAACACAAAGGAGTCAGTGGAGAGAGCATTTGGAGTCCCTGACCATGAAGAGCCAGACACCTCCTGGAAGTATTTGTAGCCTTAATGTTGCCCGTCTGTTGCCAGGGAAAATATTAACATGAACTCAGACAGCAGCTCCCTTATCAACAAATATTCCTCAACTGAAGAGCAAGCAAACACGTGACTAATGGAATGAATTTTGCCTGCCCAGGTATATGTGTGTATGCGATGGAGAACTTGCCCTTAACGAAGATACTGCCCTGCCCCGAGCAGGCTGATGAATATTAATGGCCATATGCGACAAACCTCCCCAGGAGCTGAGGAAGCAGCTCCAAAACACGGTATAAGGCTCCTAAGGAAGATTCACAGTCTTCAGCACTTCTTTATCCAGTTCAGACAGGCCAGGCTGCCTCACAGACTTAGACCACCTCTAGTATTTCTACAGAAGTTGTAAGATCCCAGAGATAAAGTTGACCCATCTGGACCATGGCTAAAGGTTGTTGCACGGCAAGGCAATGGCTCTGCATGGGAGGGCTCATCTCCCACTTGCAGCAGACTCCAACTCATCCTGCGCCACCACCTCCCACTCAGAAGCATTTGTAAACCCAGCTGGAATCAATGGGCAGCTAATGGAAAATGAATACCACATCTGAAAACCAGGCACGGGATGTCTTAAATCCAGCCCCAGCAAAATCCAGGCTAGAGTTTACTTCTAGATTCAACCTGATTTATTACTTTATAATTTGACTTGTAAAAGATTTACATACATTTATTGTATATGTCATTAAAAATTCATACATAAGAAAGACTCGTTTCAAAACTGCCATTTTGCAAACAAGTGCATTAAAGTATTGTGTCAATGAAATGAAAATTCAATGAGTTTCATTTCAAAAGCAGGAAGCATTTGAAAGCAATAGCTTAGATATTTCTTTGGAGCTCTTGACTTTTGAATCTAAGAATTGGTCTAAATCAATTCAGAGTACTAAAAGGATCTTATTTTGTAACTTATGAGCCCATATCCCACAGCCCTTAGCTGTTCAGCCTGGGTCATGCCCATTAATCAAAGATATTTAGTTCATCTATAATCTCGGGTGGTTAAGATACTGTTTTCTGGTGATTTGTGCACAAACCGTACACGCTCCCAGGACCCCTCACGAGGCTTCACAATACCATTTGCTTAGGGCACAGCAACACACAACATGAATCATCAGCCCTGCATTTAAGCTCCTTTATCTGCACCTCCCTTTGCCTGCAATGTACGCCATCGACAGCACCAGTTCTCCAGCTGATGCTAACCAGATCGAACACAAACATGTTTAAGGCACCCATAGCCCTCTTCTTCTGTGTAATGTGGTGGTTGGGAGCATAAGAGATTTTCTGCTCTGGCTGGGAGGACAGCTGTGAAGATTCAAGACTCTTCAGACCTGAGAGAGGTGGCAAAGAAACCCAGCACTTCTCCAGCCACTGAAACACAGACCAAAGCACACAAACGCTTTTTATTCCTGTGTCCTGCCTTGCAGAGATTTACTATTTCAGGCAATGTATTTACCTACAATAAATGTAATTCTAGCCCAACATACCTGTTTCTTCTTCGTGTAATGAAAACTCATGAAGAAACCTAAAGCCATTTTTGAGATGATCCCTTCAAAGCTGACTGCATACCAAGGGCCTAAAACAATGAAGAATACGATATGATGAATTGAAATAGCATTTCTGGGGTTATCAGTTTCAAAGTGTGATGACGGGAAAAAAACCCCACACTCCTACAAAAATAGTACATTTTTCTCTACAGCCAGTGCTCCTAGGCACACCTCCCTAGCCCTCACCTCCTGCTCCTCTTCATCCGCAATGCTTAACACCTTCCAGCTGCGCGACAGCCAAGATCGTGCTGGAAAGTTTCAACATGAATAGGAAAAAGGAATAACATCTCTGAGACAGTTTCAATAGGACAAAATAACCATTTTAATGAATTGTTAATCACAGATGTTTGACGCGTTGGTTGCCCTTTTGGAAGATCTGGGCTCGCTGAAATCTGATGCTATTTTGCTCAATCTCTATGTGATTGTTTTCTAAGAAAATTACTCCTCCTGCTGTTCTAACATTTGTCCCTTAAGTCTTGATCTTAAAAGTTATTATATGGCAAATTAGAAGACATTTAATACTATCTAACAATCATAATAGATAGGGTTGAAAGGGCCCTCAAGTGGCCAACTTCTCCCTGTACCCAACGCAGGGTCAAGTAGACTTAGGCTATCCTCCCCGTGTGTTTGTCCCTTCATTACTGTAAAACCTCTAAGACTGATGATTTCCAGGTCTCTCAACACACAGCACAAAAATAACGTTTTCCCCCTATATCTGACTCAGCTCCTCTTGTAATTTTGGCTCATCACTCCTAGTCCTGCCTACAAGAGCCACGGAAAGCAGTTTATTTCTTCCTTGGTGGAGCTACCGTAGATGTAAAGACAACTGCTGTCCAGTGTCCTGAAATCACTTTTCTTCAGATTAAATGTATTTGGTTCATTTAATCTTTCTTCATATGACAGCTTAACTAGTTCTCTGACTGTCTCTGCTCTTCCCCGTTGGATCCTCCCCAGCTGGCCCCCATCTCTCTTCACAGACAGTGTCCAGACTGGACAGACTGGAGTTCCTCAGAGCTGTCAGGGGATCATCTTGATATGAATGCACAGGTTCATCTTCATATTAAAAGGAGGAACCTGGCCATTATTTCATGGGTTTCATGGGATTTCATGAAAAGTCACACACCCAGTCCGCATGAATGACAAACGTGCAATGCAGCACATCGATACCCGGCGCTGTTGGAGGAGAGTTGCTTCTCCTTTCCCTTAAGTTGCTCAGCTTTGCATACATAAATACCATGAAGCCAGAGCAAAACATGCATTATTTCCACTGGAGGGAGGAGGAACCAAAAACTGGGTCCTGCAACACTGAGGCACATGTCTCAGAGATTGGAAGGTGAGGTATGCCATTCAGAAGATGATGCTAGGGCAGGAACTGAGCCGAGCCTCAGTGCCATCACACTCCTCTCTCCTCTACACCAGCAGTTCCCAGCCACTTCTGGTTGCAAAACCCATTTCTGTGGCATTTAAAACTGATTGTTGGCATAAACAAGTGCATTTCTGCAGATCTGTAATTCCTTTGTCACTGATTCAAGCTCATTTGTGACCACAGTGTCTAATTGGAGAGCTTCTGCACTGAATCATCCTGCCCTGGAGAGGTTTAGCCACCGCCAGCCCCATTCATTTGGACTACTGAAGGAAGGAGTGCTCGGAGGAGCGGGGCTGATGCTCCCGTGGGGAGGGCAGCACCCAGCGGGGCTCCCCGCTGCCAGTAATGCCCTGGATCGAGAGAGGTGCTGGGGCTAAACTGGGAGGGGAGTGGGCAGAGGAGACTGCAGATGCTCCCCTCCAGAGAAGCTGGTGACAGTCAGTGGCGCTTGTTTTTCTTCCAGCCCTGTGTGACTTAATCACTTTCAAGTGTTTGCTGCTGCCACATTAAAGGCTTTAGCTCTCCCTCAAAATTGTTCATGTTCAAGAGGAAAATAGTACGGATCATTACAATACAGAAGTGTTTCTGTGATCACACGTGTATCTGCTTCACAACCCTTCAGCTCACGCCGAAGTTAGAGGCACAGCAACCGCTGCATTTTACCCCCAAAAGCCTTCCAGCGTGCTGTGTAATGACTCTCTGCAAGAGCCTGTGTTTAGGTTCACTCCAGGCTATTGAGAAGAGACCTGAGATGAAGCAGCTACAGCAAACAGAACAGCACAAATTGTTATTTTCAAAGAGGATTTCTTTTCAAAGTCAGAGAGGCTCCTCACAGCACCACAGTAAGACTCAGTTTAACTATTTCAGTGGCACTAGCTATTTCAGTGCTTGGAGCTGGAGTAGGATGGAGTCACAGAATCATAGAATTATTAA
>VZTV01035621.1:0-27138 GCA_013400875.1 Anhinga rufa
TGGGCTTTTGCGTCAAAGTCTCAATGACGTTTCTTTGAATGTTGCTTCACCTTGATCTCTCTGAATGGGATGTGGGCTTTTTCTCCAATGTCTTCTCTTAGGCTACAATCAAGTGAGGGGCTCGCAGAGACAGTGAGCCTGTGATCCTAGTACCTGTCCTAGCTAACATGCTTCCAGTCACTGGGAGCCGGCAGCTTCCTCTGTCCTGTTTCTTTTTTAATCTAGCCATTTTATTTCAACTTCAGTGGTCATAGCTGGGTTGCTTAGCTGATGCTGGCTTGGGTACTGGTGTTAGTGTAGCAACAAGAAGATCATGCACATCACGGGCAGGCTGCTTTGATAGTCAGTCAGAAGCTGGGGTAGGTTTTGCAGCCTGTGATGTTGGAGTTGCACCAGACTAGCTATTTTAAGCTAGCTCAAATATAAATGTTCTCAGCTGTGGATCCATCCTGTAGGATGTTCCTCTTACAGCTAGAGAAGCATGATGTGCTGTGAGTTCTTCTTGCCTATGATTTCTTCCCATTATATCAGCACCCCCTTGTATATACTGTAGCTCAGATCAAAAATGAGAAATTTTTGCTTATTTGCTAACCATCAAGACACTGAGGAGATAATGGGAAAAAGGGTGGTATGCCAGAAACAGTTCAAAAGTACATCACGGTGTCTACCAGCAAAAGAAAGGGCACTTTGCTGAGCTTACACAGAAGTTTTGTTTCAGGATGATTCAGGAGACAACTGCAGTAACTGAACAAAGCAGCTGCTTCCTCATATCAGCTCCTCTCAGGCAGCAGAAAGCCCAGCTGGGACCAGCTGAAAAGAGCATAGCTGGCTGGTTGGTGTCAGACAGCAGGGTCACCTTTAGCTGTGCCTGTGCAGCAAACCAGAACCAATGTGGCTGGGTCCCAAGGATGAAAGTGCAGCCTGGCACAGAGGCTCTGATGCAGTTGGCTTTCAGGAATCCTTAGGCTTTGGGACAACTATAAAACTTGAAGAACTGTTTTATTTCCCAGTAGCTACTTGGTTCGTGCTGAGCTATAACCTTCTTAAACTGAATTGCTCTATACCAGTGCTAAACAAGCTTTCGTCCCTCAAAGGAAGTCCTGCATTTGAAAAATAAAAAACAACACAAAGAACCCTCAACATATTAAAAATGGAGCCTCTGAATAAAATAAATACTTTTGGGGCATTTGCTTTTGTAAACATGCAGATTCTTCCTGTTTTCTACTCAGCCTAAATGTAATGCTTACAAACATTTAAAGATCCCACTGTTCACCTTGACATCAGACAAAGTCTTTTCTTAATAGAGACCTCCATATGCAGAAAAGAGGAAAGGAAAGGACAGACAAGTATGAAAGAAGATCCTTACTCAAACCTGCATCTGTCAAGGTCAGATCTGCCCCTCCGTTGCAGGCAGAGGAGGCAGGAGAGAGTAGCAGCACGGCTCTCCCCGCCACCCTGTGGAAAGTGCTGGCCACTCCTGGGAGAAGAATGGCAAGGGAACAAAAATCTCTCTTCTTCACAGAAAAAAATAGTCTCATACACCGCATACAGCAAGTGCGCAAGTCGAAGTGGTTTGGTTCCTCACAGTCGCCTTTGCATTTACAAATGCAAATTTTTATGCATAGATTCCCTGTAGGTCTTCTGTTTCACCATTTACTACATTACATGGGGAATTGTGGAAATGGATGAGACCTTTTGTGATTTTTTTTTCATATTCCAAAGCTGAAAGCCCTCAAAACCAAGAGATTCCACCATGGAGAAAGGGGTCTGTTCATTGTGCTAGTGACAGCATCCATTGCACTGAGCAGAAATTGCGAATGTAATGGGTTTTGTGCATTAAGAGTGTGTGTGCGCGCATGCGCATGCTAGTCTAAGAGCTGGTTTTGTCACACCATGTTGAAAAATCTTTCAAAGCAGACAAATAGCAAGGTAATCTATATGCAAATTTGCTGTTTTAGTCAGTCTGATGTGCCTGTGACAAAGAGTGGATTTAATTATAGTTTATTGGTGCTGGTTGTGCTTGAGTAATCTGGAGGTAATGGTGCATAATGCTGAATTAATCTAGGATGAAAAAAAATGGTTTCCTGGGGATAAACTGAGACAAAGGCAAATCATCCTATATTTCCACAGCTGGGTACATTTTCCTGTGCAGTCTAAACCGCTAAGTTTTCCTGGTGTCACTTGGAAACTACGATTTTTTTTTAAAAAAAAGTTTCTAGTGATCCAAACAAATTTGGGACTAAATTTTCAAGAATAGCTTCTGTTTGCAACAGTGGTATCATTCTAGCAGGTAATTTGATATTGAGTCACTCTGCTCCTGATTTCCCTCCTCCCTCACACCCAGTATGCTCCATCGCAGACTGAGTCATATACATAATGGGTTCAACACAATGACAGTTAAGAAGGTAGGAGGTGAGAATTAGCAGTGTTTGAGATAGAAAATGGTAGGATAAATATATAGAACAAATGGCTAGTGCAGGAAACGAAGACAGAAAAGAGATTTTCTATTTCTTTATGTAAAATATTTGAAAACAGTTGTGTTAGCATGAATGCGTCAGATAAATATTTCACAGTAAAATTCACTGCTAGATAAACTGAAAAAGCAAAAGCAGAAATACTCTTTATTAGAGAACACTTTCAGATATGTGGGATTGCAATCGTAGTACATGCACATAGTTGTTCAAGATTAATGCATAAACAATAAGAAGAATAAGGACAGATAATGGATAGAGGAATGGAATATTTGGAAAATATTATTCACTGCATAAGTTCTCTTTGGTTACGATGGCTATTACATATATTTTTAATGACCTAAATATTTTGCCTCAGTCATTGGAGAAATGTAGGTCAAAAGAATATTTCCCTTATTATAGGACAGTTATTGTTTTATCTGTACAGTTCGCACATGTCTTCAAAAGATCAGTTAAGTCTGGTCATCTTAATGCAAAGAGTGCATAGATTAGAATTTGACCAAGTTTAATAGTAGATGGCAAATCTGAACCACTTCAGTGTGATTTTTGAAAGGTGCTGAGTATTAATTCTACTTGCAGTCATGGGAACCAGAAGAGTGTCGGCTTTTCTGAGAAGCTAGCTCAACATAGCACAGGTTCATCAGTAGAAGAGAAAGTGTCCAAAAACATTGACCATTTTGTGAAAATTTGGCCTAAAGTCAAAGCTTTTGTTCCAAAGTTAGTCACTCTTTTTATGCTTCTGGCTATTGTTTCTGCCTCAGAGACTGAGCAATGATCGATATATTTTGGGGCAAGGAATCCAACGAGATGACTGAATAACTTCAGTTTACTTTTCATCTTCAGTGTTGGAAGAAGGCAAAGCAAAAGAACATTGTATTGGGATAATCTCTAATTTCATGCACACATGGCCTTTAGTCATTTGTTTTGGCACAAACCATAGAAACCACATCGTTCAGTTCCCATTTCTTTAGGTTTCAATGTGTTCTTTTTTCCTTAGGCAAAGGGTTTACTTTATATCTGAAAATGTAATCTGTGCACAAATATTTTTTTAAATCTCTCCAGAAAATAAGCTCTTTATATTCAAGTGCTTCCGCGTTCTTTATCTCTAGACAGTTGATACTTGTAGAGGAGACAGTGGGTCAGAGGGGAACACTAGATTCTGTTCCAAACCTTTTCAGTGCTTTTCTGGATGGAAGACAGCACATCCTTTTGCAGCCTGACATTTGAGATGCTTAGGCCTTAATAAGTAAGTGGACAGGTGTCCAACTCTTCCAAAAATCAGGCCTGATGATGCTACTAATTCATCATTATTAAGATTTTTGACATCGACAGAGAAAAAAAGTTCACTGTAGTCAAATTATGTTGCATTTCAATATACTGTATTATTTTTGAAGCACTATTCCATGGGATTTTTTTTTTCTGTGAGAAGAATTCTGGACTCCCTGTCTACTTGCATATTACCACTTTTTATTCCAACTATGAATTCTGGGGTGATTGCTTTTTAAACAGTTGTCTTTCATAATTCATTTTGGTGCTGCATGTTTGAGGCAAAGGTGATAAACCTTTCCAGAGATGTTTTCGCTTTACTGTCAGACAATTTTAATGACCTTTCCAGGACATGGTATGCACCATGTAACAAAATAATTTATCTGTCTCTATGTGTGAGACGTGCAAGCTGTGGCATACTGAGGCACGCTTTGCCTAAAAATATAGTATTTCTTACATGACTGTTATGACTGATATTGTTATGACCTCTGTTAGTCTCACAGAGAGGTTATTGCAGGGACTATGAATCTAGTTTAGCAAAACCAGACTTGCAGAGTGACTAACGCTCCTTTATGTCTGTGTGCTGTACTAAGTAACTATACTGAGATGCAGGAGCTGTGAAAGGAGGAAATTGGTTCACATGGATCTTCACACCAAGTCATCATTTCCAGGGACTTTCAGCTGTCCTTCTCTGAATTGATTGTCTTGAGTCAGCATTTTTATGTACTATCTGATAGATTTTGCATGTGACCTGAAATTTTTAGTGGAGAGTCAAGCTTGTAAAGGTCACTGTTGACAGCAGAGACTTCTGACATTAGTACTGCCAAAGTAATTTCACTACGGTACAGTTCTTCCCAAGTGAGCAAGCTGCTGGTGTGGGGTGTGACAATTCTTGGCTGAAACATTATACCGTCTTATTCAAAGTAGCATGCTTCATGCATCTGAAAACCACAGGAAGCCAAATGCCTCCGTCTGAGCCACTTGCTAATAATCTTTTACAGCTATAAACCTTCAGTATTAAGCTTGGTGCTGCTGGTATTAGGTCCCATGGTCTAGCCTTGTATACAGCTGTAGTAGGCAGCCTCTGTGCTGGCAGCATGCAACAGCCCTCCTTAGGCATGATCCAAAGCCCAGGAAAGGTAATGGGGATATTTCCAGTCAGTGGAAATACCCGCAGGGGGCTATGGGTCCAGTACAAAGTTATGCTTTATGTGTCATTGATAAATTAAAGAGAGACAGTTCCTCTGCTGTTGCTTCTCGGAAAGTGAGAGACAATACAGTTCTTAGCTGTTACGAAGTGAAGATAAAAACTGCCTGCATGGCTTTGAGGTGTTTAACCTTCCTTATGAGAGCTGGGTGTTCAGCAGCTTGCTAGTTTGGACCTTAATTGACAGAATATACTTGTGACTCTGCATTTAATCATGGTTGCTGATTGGAGTAATTTAATGAAGGAGCTGATTGGGGTAATTTGGAATAGGCCCCACTGGTGAATGTCAGTAAAGATGGATTACCCAGTGGAGACAATAGCTAGTAAAAGATAGGGTAGAGAGTAGGCAGTAAATTAACTCCCTGATAGCCTTCTGTGATGGGGTGACTGGCTGGGTCAATGAAGGAAGAGCAGTGGATGTTGATTACCTTGACTTCAGCAAAGCATTTGACACTGTCTCCCATAACATCCTCACAGACAAGCTAAGGAAGTGTGGATTGGATGAGTGGACAGTGAGGTGTATTGAGAACTGGCTCAACAACAGAACTCAGAGAGTTGTCATCAATGGGGCCGAGGCTGGCTGGAGGACAGTGACTAGTGGAGTCCCCCAGGGCTCTGTACTGGGTCCAGCCCTGTTCAACATATTCATCAATGACCCGGATGGAGTGTAGCCTCAGCAAGTTCGCCGATGATACCAAGCTGGGAGGAGTGGCTGATACGCCAGAAGGCTGTACTGCCGTCCAGCGAGACCTGGACAGGCTGGAGAGCTGGGCTGAGGAGAACCTGATTAAATTCAACAAGAGCAAGTGCAAGGTCCTGCACCTGGGGAGGAACAACCCCAGGCACCAGTACAGGTTGGGGGCTGACCCGCTGGAAAGTGGCTCTGCTGAGAAGNCAAGGGGACTGGAGCATCTCCCTTATGAGGAAAGGCTGAGAGACCTGGGTTTGTTCAGCCTGGAGAAGAGAAGACTGAGGGGGGATCTTATCAATGCTTATAAGTATCTGAAGGGTGGGTGTCAGGAGGATGGGACTGGACTCTTTCTCAGTGGTGCCTGACGACAGGACAAGGGGCAATGGGCACAAGTTGGAACACAGGAAGTTTTACCTGAATATGAGGAAAAACTTCTTTGCTGTGAGGGTGACAGAGCAGTGGCACAGGCTGCCCAGAGAGGCTGTGGAGTCTCCTTCCCTGGAGACATTCAAAACCTGCCTGGACACGGTCCTGTGCCCCCTGCTGTAGGTGTGCCTGCTCACGCAGGGGGGTTGGATGAGATGATCTCCAGAGGTCCCTTCCAACCCCTACCGTTCTGTGATTCTGTGAGACACTAGCTTTGCCTACGGACAGTTCCCTCTCAGCTTCTCAGGATGGTAAGAGCCACACAGTCTCAAAATATTCATAGACAGGGTAAGCAGTGAGATGAGGAAGCTTGCTGCTGATGCTGCATTCTTCAGATCATTGAGGAAAGGGCAGACTGAAGAATTCTGGAAGGGCCTTGTGAGGCTGAGGTTCTGGACAATAGAACCGTAACTAACATACAGTCTAGGTATACACACAGTAATGTGCAGAGGGACAAAAGTAGTCAGAACTTCACCTGTGAAATTACTAACTTTGAGCTGACCTATATATATTCAGGAGCAAGATGCTGTTTTGGTGTATAACTTGATGAAAGCTTTGTTTCAGTGCTCAGTAGTGGTCAGATACATAAGTCAAACATTAGGAACAATTAGGAAAGACATAGATGATAAAACAGTGAACATTGCCATACTATGGCACAAGTCCATGGTTTTGCCTCACCTATGCAGTTCTGGTCCTCTCATCTCAAAGAGGATATCATAAACTTGGAAAAGGATCAAGGAGGAGCAACAAGGGTAAATAAAGGTAAGGAATGACTTTGACTTGAAGAATGACTGCAGACACTAGAAGCCTGTAGGCTGGAGAAGAGACAACTTGCCAGGAGTATGATGCAAATCTCTAGGCTCAGGAGTGGAAGGGAGAGGTGTGGATAGGGGTCAGCCATTCAGTGTCTCTTCTAAAACAAAGTAAGTTACACAAAGCTATTAGCAGTCAGGTTCAGAGCAAAAGCAGGTTCATAGAGTGTGTAGCAGACCTGGGGAAACTGTTGCTAAAAGATGTTGTGGATGCCAGAACTCTCTCTGGGTTCAATAAAAAGCTGTAAGAAGTACCCAGAGGAGAAATCAATTGAAGAACCTAAATATGAAGAAACTCCATCTGGCTCGGAAAATCCCCTGACCTGAAAATAGTTACAGGCAGGAACAGAGTACAGAGAAGGAAGTATCACATATGCTTGTTTTGTTTTTTCTCTTCCCTCAGATTCCATTTTTGGCCACTGTCAAAGTCCAGTTACTGAGTTCAGGGACCTTTGATCTGACACAGTACAGGTGTTCTTGTGAAACTGGTACTTCTGTAGGGTGCCCCAGAGTAGAGGTCTGCAGCAGCCCCTCTGAGGTCCCCTGCAGCATATCCCCGTGGCAGGGCTGGGTCTATGAGCAGCACCTTCCAGATGTTTGCAGGAATTATCTGTTAAATTATAGAAGTCTTTTTTTTTTTTCTTGGAATAAAAAAATGTTAGTAGGTGTGGTGTTTGAAAATGAGGGGAGATATGTAGACCCATTGGACCTCGTTGTCATGAAAAAGGAGGGGGTAAAAAAAAAATCCGTGCTTTTTTAATTTTTGAAAGCTTTGGGTGCCATCTGCTGGGTTCAGTAGGACCTTACACACTGGAGCAAAATTGCTAGTTGCTGGTTTAAAAGTGCTTGAAGAATTGAATTTACCCAGGGTTGCAGTGCCTTTGTTTGCACCTCCTAGTTCTTTTGGTGATAATGTAACCCAGGTCTATGGGATATACTCTGCCACACAGAGTATAAGTGCCTGCTTATAGTTCCCTTTTAAAGATAACATTCAGACTGAATTCTCTAGTGGTTTTCACTGTGTTTGGTCACATAATGGAGAAATGATGGAAGGAAATAAGGACTGTAAAGGCATTGTGTCCTGGCCACGTATTTCAGTAGTGGAGCCCCCTCTGAGCAGCATTCAGGCTGCCTGAGGTTGCCAGAGACAGGGACAGGCAGATGCTGGGGAGCTGGAGAAGGCTGTTTGCCCAGGAGCCTTGGTTACTACCTCTGTTTGACATGTGGCAGAGGTGTATAGCAGCAAGATACAGCCCTATGTGTTGAGCTATGTGAAGGGGTGGTGTGTGAGTGTACCAGGTGTGTGAGGCACAGGTCCCTGGGATGGGCATGGTCCCTGCTCTGCAGTTAAGGTACCTGGTGACAGTGAACTGGCATCTCTGGGCTTCCAATGTCAGACGTCCCCAGCTCTCGCCTTGGCAGTGCCCAAGAGCAAGGTAATAGAATAAGGTAGCCGTGGGCCCTTCCAGAGGGCTGAAGCGGACTTTGCATATGGATCGTTCAGGGGAGATGGCCAGCGATGTGTTTGCAGAAGAATGGTGAACAGCATGACCAGTGTGAGCAGCTGAGTTCAAACACGCAGGGAGCTGTAACACAGTTACCCACAGCATTGCTTAGGACACGTCTGTCACTGTGAGACCCCTATGAGTAATATCCCTTTGGTTTTTTCTTCCTCACAGTTACCTCCCTGGTGCATTCACTCTCACTCCATAATTTGATGATATAGGGCTTTGGCAGCAATACTGGCTTGCACGGTCCCATCCTCTCATCCATCCCTTGCTACTTGTTCTCTCCCCAAGCCACAGTGCCCCTTATCCCCATGCTGCATGTGAGGCCATGCTGTGTACTGCTGGGTTTAAAAAAATAAACCAAAACTACAGCATGATGAAATGGGTTATATTTAACCCAGACCAGTTCCTTTTTCTTTTGAATCTCAGTGTGGCCTTATAAACAGTTGGGTCAACACAAGCAAGAGAAGCCTGGTATGTGCAGCACTGGGGGGGTAGCAGGGACACGTGGCTGAGAAGCAAGACCTCTGTATTCAGCTCTGCTTTTGAACCCCTGGATCACCCAGCTGTGGCCAGGGTTTGGCCTCCATGCCGGGATGCCCCAGCCACCAGCGGGCATCTGTGAGGAGACATCGGGCGCCTACCTCAGTCCTGGGCTGGTGGGCTGCTCACAGCACTCTGCACTGCGAGGGATCCTGCTGAGTTCCCCACGTCCAGCACTGCTCTGCTTTGGGGGCTTAAGTATATGTATAAAAACAGGGTCCTTGCTGCTAGGTGGAGGTATGCTTTGAACTTTCAACTGCACGGGCTGAAAAGAGAGTGGTTTGACAACAGCGAATCCTTGGAGCATATTTGGCTGCTCTTTCATGTGTTCACAATATTTCCCTAACTGTGCACCTGTAATTTATACGAATATAAATAGAAATGAACACATAAATTAGGGATAATGAAGCCTTTTCCTTTGGTTTCATTCTTTTCCTTACGTATCAAGAGATGGCAGTATATTATTCTATCCAAGCTACTAAAGACTTACAGCCTTCTCTGCTGTAGCAGGGGAACCAAATGCCTTTAGAGTCTTAGAGAGGATGTTCAGTCTCAGGCAAGTAGGCGGCCTGGCATTTTGGTGATCTTTGAGTTGCAATGGTACCTCACCACAGACCAGTACTACATTGATCAGTAAGGGGAAGAGATCCTAAATTTTGTCCAAAAGAACAAAAAAGGTTTTAAAATTGTAAAGGTTTCTGGTACAAACAAATTAAAAATATTACTTCTGATGGTGTTGTATTTTGAATGATCCTCTATCTAGAACATATGGCAGTTTTACATAACTGTTGGCAACCAACAGCAAGAGTAAAGCAAAATAAAAATGTATAGGAAGAAAGCTAGAACTCGGCCCAAAGAAAGGCAGTCAGTTAGAAGGAAAAATCTGTTTCAGATGAGAGATTATGCTTAAACAAATTTAACATACTCTTTGAAACTAATTATGTTCAGTGTTCAGTCTGAATGCCTTACATATGACAAACCACAATGAGAAACAGACTTCCTTCCAATGTTTATACATTGAGTCTTAGACCCTGAACCATAGCATTTGAAGACTTCATTGAACTCTAGATCACTATTAAATTTCTGGAGCCCTTGAATTGATACTACAATGCATTAAAATTATTTCAAGCAAATGCTGCCAGTGGCAACTCATGTTTAGTTCATAATCGCCATCTTTTTTATATTTTCTTATGCTCTGGTTTTGCTGCTGCTTTTTTTTCCAGGTCATCTTGATGTTAGTATGATGCCTGTAGACAGTGTTCTTACCAAGGTCACTATGCAGTGCCTTCATACTTTTGTATAGTGGTTTGGTTTCTGTGTTTGTCTTATTTTATGAATTAATATCTTTCAGCACCCCCAGATTCAAAAGGAGTCACAATATATCAAGTACTTATGCTGCGATGATCAAACAACCCTGCATCAGTGGGTAACAGGAATAAGAATTGCCAAGGTGAGATTAAAAATAAATTTATTTAAATATGTTTTCTGTAAAATCCTGTCTTCCTCAGGTTACTGATAGTCATTACCTCAGCTGGAAATATTGTGACAAGAATGGGCATTCATGCTAATTTTACTGTAGAAAGAAAGAGAAGAAAGGCTTGACCAGGATGGTTTTGCTGAATGTTCCTGTACTCTAGTTATCAGTGTGTTTTTCTCATAAACATGTGGGGTGAATTCCGTAGCTGTAAAACTCAGGTACAGGTATCTGGCACAATAATAACAGACTGTGGCTAAAGATGTGCAAGCTCTGGTCAGTCCAGCTGTGATATTTTTCAGACAGTTCTGCCCAAATTGTCTGCCTCACCCTCTTCAAAAAGATCCCAATTTACAGCCCATTTTGTTTTGCACAAAACATTAAAGGAGATGGATTTATATATAGCCCAGTATACTGGCTGTACCTGGCTATACACACTTGCTCCTGTTAGGTACATATTCTTTTCTGGCAGTTCTGCTGCAGGGTGACATCCAACAAAGGTGTGGGGTGAACATCAAATCATTTTGTGTCTTACACTGGCAGAGCTGTTTGTTCTAGAGCCCAGGATTCGGTGTCCCAAGTCTCCAGTCTGAAAATGTAGTATTTGGAAAGTGTTGGAAAAAGATATTTATTGAGAACAGTTTGTTTTAAAGTCAAGTTTCAAGATGTTTACAGATACTGCAATGAACATAAAATGTGAGAATGGTATCAGTAGGACTGTGTTTGGTCACAGGGATTTGTTTTATTGTGCTATTACAGAGATGCTTTCCATCCGGCCCTATACAGAAGTAGGCACACCACTTGTAGATGGCTACTTTTCAACAAAACTGGGTAGGAGGGAATGAGGTCAGAAAAGTTGTCTGAGAGAAAAATGAATGCTTGGCCTATGTCAAGCTTAACACCATGCTTATTGTGTTGTTTTGATTGTTTGCAGTATGGCAAGACTCTATACGATAATTACAAATGTGCAGTGAAGAAAGCTGGCTTGTCCTCTCGGTGGACAAATCAAGGAACGATGGAGCCAGCTGCCCCTGCAGGATCCTTATCAGCAGGTACCGATGCTGTCACAGCAGTTGAAATCACATTTATTGCTCTCTTCTGTCATCATCAGTGTTGCACATAGCCTTTGTTCAGAAAACTATCCCATTGATTCAGCAAGATAATATCATGTTCTAGACAGCCCAGTATAGCTCTGATCTATAGCTAAGCTAGCAGCAGAGCTCTCACTTTAAAGTTAGACCTTGAAGAATACAAAGACAGCCCACCAAAGATCAGTTTAAATGTGCATAATTTAATAAGGTATTTTTCTGTTGGCATCTGAATACAAATCTTTTAACCTCCCTCTACATTTTACGGGCTGATGGTCCATGTCTTGAAGTTTTCTGTTTGCCCATCTCTATACTGGCTGTATTGGCTTTTCTTCCAATAAGTAAAAGCGATGAGTGGGATATTCTGAGAATTATCATTTCAGAAAGAGATTATTATTATAGGGTGAGCCACTCTCTTTCCTAGCCTTTCACTCATTTGCATGATAATGATGTGGGTGTTAAAAGAAGGATGCAGAGGAAGAAAGGATTGGGTTATTTTCTAACTTCCAGTAGCTTCATCATACTGCTGTTACCTATTTTATCACTGTATAGATACCACAGTGCATGATACTAGCTGCAAATTGCATGAATGTTTTTAGTTTACATGCTTAAGATATGCTTTATTTATTAGGACAGACATGCTGGCCAAGTACTTAACTGTCTAAGACAGGCAAAGTCAAAATCAGTGTTGGCAGTTAATATTCTGCCTTCTCATGTAGACAACTCAAAATCTTCCAGACACCTTTCCAAGACTTCAGTTTGCCTTTTCTCAGTACCTGTGAGAAGAGGGTGGCCTTTCTACTATTCCTTGGAGTCAAATCCTGGTAATAAATGCATATTTGGAGTGGGGAGATCCAGTAACAGGCTGTTTCAAGATCAGGGGATTTTCTGATGGTTGTGCGTGGGGGGTACTTTAGCAAGGGTGGATGGGACAGTCGTGGAGCATTTTGTGTTCTGGTGTTGATGGCAGTAGAAAGGCGGCTGGCCAGTGGGGCTCCATGCTGGTGCTGCAGTCTGTACTGGATATGGCTTTATAAAGTATATATACATCTGCGTAAGTTCAGTTCTTGACTAGAATCTAGGAACACTGCATGTCATCATAAAATATACTTTAATCTTAACTAGTGGATGCCATTAAATGGTTAAGTAGCCTGTTGTCTCTACGGCAATATCTGTGAAGGATCGTTAGCATTCTAACTGAGGCAAGTCACTGTGATTCTTGCTGTCTTACAGTTATCATTACTGCCCTATATAAAACCTGGGGCCCAACTAGAATATTATAACCTGAACTGCCTGACTCTGAGCAGTTGTTGGCTCGTGTTTTGGAAATGGAACAAAGCATCTTTTCTTCTATTCTGTTTTCAAATGGCTGTTCAGCCATTTGTATGGGCTGATTTCAGTATAGGCTAAAATCTGCTACAGGAAACTACAGTCCTGTGTGAGCTTAGCAGGGGGCTGTACACTGTTAACTTTAGTGGCAGCCAAAAGCAATGCTTAGGAAGGCAGGTGGAACTTCTGTTCTCGCATCTCATGTAGCCTGTATTCCCTGGTCATGCTGCTGAAGCCTGGATTTGTGTGTTTGCCTAAACCCCAAACTGTATCATCTGTGGTTCTGGAGTGCCAGGTGCATCTCAGGCAAAGTATGTTGTTTGCCTCTCTGCCTCACTATTTTTAGTGTCTTTGGACATTAAAAAAAACAGTGTATGTTGTGTGCCAGCACAATATCATTATGTTTGAAAGACGAAGGATGTTGCTTTATTCAGATGTTCCATATCACTACAAGGTTCAATATTTTGCATTATACTTGGGCTACTTTTTTTTTTTTTGCTTAAGGCAAACATTAATTCAACATAAAAATTTGGAGATATTGGCTTGCAAAGAATACTATAACATTTAAATTAAAAATAAATCTTGAGAATAGAATGCATGAACTCACATATTGGATTGACTTGGGGGCCCTTTAGCTGGCTGACTTCATGTATAGCATATGTGCAGGTATGTGGCAGGAGTTGATATATCAAATGTTTCTTTCAAGTCTTGCATAGCATATGAAATCCATTAACAGAAGAAGAAACAGATTACTATTTAGCCATGTCCCAACTTTCTGGATGTCATATTTGCCAAGTAGACCACTATACCTTGCATTATATAGTGTGGATCTCTCTCTGCTCTCTTTCATTTAGTTAAATTTCAGTATGACTGAGGGCAGCAATGTCTTTGAGCAGTGTGAAGCCCAAACTCCTGCTCTGCTGTGGACAGCAGATGAAGTGAGGAGAGACAGTAACTTTCTGCACTTGAGGGCATGGCCACAGAACCCAGGGGTTTACATCTCTCTCCACTGAGCCCTTAAAGGCACAAGATTGGTTTTATCTCTTTATTGAACTTCCAGGTTAGTCCTTCAGCAAACAGCCTGTAGTTTGAATGATCAAAACAGTACTTTGGATTAAATGTGCTGAATGATGTGCAGGCACGGGCATAAAACACAAGGACTTCAGACTATCCTCTGTCATCCCTTGAAGCCTTAATAGCCCTAGTAAATTCAGTACACTGCAGAGTTTGTCTTACTTCTCTGTCAGTTGTGTGATTTGCAGGCATGGCAATAAAAATAATTTATTCTATTTGTTATCTTCCTGGAACCTCTTTACTCATCAGAGAAGTACACATTAGGATTAAAACCAGCATTGTGCTTAGAGTTATACTGTGGACAGCTAAGGGTTCATTTGCATCCAAGAAGTACATGAGTGGAACTTTAATGGACCTCGGAACTGTAAATTATAATAGAGCTAAGGCAGTCATTAAGGTTTACAGATGTATGCATGCAGGCACCAAACACTGTCTAAACTTTGACATGTACAGCTTCCAAAAATCCTAGACTAAACTGGAGAGTTTATTTAATCCTGATCAGACTATACAGGGGCTGGGGATTTTTTCCTAATTAAACCCACAAATTTGTCCTTTGGTCTCACACTCATTTACTCCATTTGACAGTACTGGGTTATTTATGTATATCCCTTAAAAACACAGTAATGGTGGGCAGACGTTTTGCAGCACCTCAACTTAGCCAGCTAGCAGATCTTCACTAATCTGAGAATACAGAGAGGTTCACAAATCTTCCGTGATTCCAGATGGGGGAGAAGTTTCAGAGCTGTTAGCTCATGTACCTGTTATATATACCTGTCATGAGCTGTTATACTCATGTACAGATGGGGGAGAAGTTTCAGAGCTGTTAGCTCATGTAGCCCCTCTGTAGGAGTTCAAACCTTCAGTTCTCCTGACTGTTACTGATATGTAACTATGGTGCTTTTAGTGTTTAGGCTAAAGTAAAGGTAAAAAACATGCAGTAAAAACTGAGAATGTGCTAATACTACAGCACACTACAAACTTCAAAATGCTGTTATGAAAGACATGTATTTAAACAATGGAAGGCCAGAGGGTGGGCTTAACTATGCCAGTTTGAGTTCTGCTTAGCTCCCCTTCCAAAGCCAGGTCCCCATCTCTATTCTCGTGTCAACCTTAACAGTCCCCTTCTGTAATCACCATTTACAGTAGTCAGAAGGAAAAGCTCTCCATTTGTAACCACCTTTCCACACTCTGATACTATCATACGTCTTCATAATTCTGCCACTTGCACTTCCTGTAGGATTGTCAGCTACAACCGTAGAGGCATGTTAACAGGTATTAGTTTTAATGTAAGGCATTACGTTTATTTTCCTTATGTAGTGAACTGAATATGAAAAGTCACAAAATAAGCCTGAAGTAGAAGACAGACATCCTCATGGATTTTACTAAATTATATATATAACCTGTAACGAGTGGTTCCTTGGTGGAAGTTGTAAAGACGTTTTTATAGCCTTATTCTTAGTTTGCCATTGCCTGATTAATATCACAGAAATGTAACACGCTTTTCCCTCTGTCTCCTCTGCTTGTCACAGGTGCTGTTCAGGCAAATGGACAGGTTCCCCAAATTGTTCATCATTCCAGTGCAGAATTTCCAGAGACTCAGAAGAAAGTGGATACATCAGAGGTACAGGTCAGCAGTTACTAGCGGTGCACTAGTTAAATGTAACCTGTGAACCAGTTCTCCAAGTCTGTTTTTTCTTCACCCACTGCCTTCCCCCCTCAAACTGCCAGTGTACAGCTGTGACAAGGATTTGGCTCCTGGGCAAAATGGCTGGTTCCTTCCTGCCCCTCCTCATGCTTTACACACTGCAAACAGTGTGCCCGTTGCACAGAAGCAACGAGGTGAAGGCACAGCCATCCACCACTTTCATTCTTCAGAACAAGTAGGTGTGAGCTCAAGTAGCATAAATAGGAATGTGCCTATTAGGACAGTCTCAAAGAGTCTGTGCTGCCAGAACCTTGGTGCCGTTTTCTGTCTCTGCCAGAAAACAGGTCTTGCCTTAGTAACACAAAGGATACAGTAGTGTTTTCAGCAGGGAACACTGCACAGCAGAAGATGAGTGTGTAAGAAAGGAGCAAGGGTGAAGAGGTAAGGGAAGATATCACCTGTTTTCATTAGGCTCTAAATGCATTCCTTGGTTAAGCTCCAGATTTTGTCTGCTTGCTCCACCTCTGGCTGTAAAAATATCAGCAGTGTACATATGAGGACTTCAAAAACATCCTACAGAAAAATCCCTCCATCATGCATTAAGTGCACAAGAGAAGTGAAATTAAATTCCTAGGATTTTTCTGTCACCTGCATTATGTGTCCAATGCTTCTTGTTTCTGTCTTTGAGTTCCTCCTTTAAAAAGGTCTGTTTCTCTGTTCTGAACCTCACTTCCTCTGGAACTTCACTTTCTCAGAATTCAGCCAGTGGTTCCCTCCTCCTATGTCTCATTTACTTCCATCTCTGTAAGCAAGGAGAGTGGAGAGGAGAAGGCAAGCGTGTTACGTTTAGCTAATGCCAGAATTAGTACTGCTGGCTGCGGGGCTGCAGAAGCAGTTTTCTCTAGCAGAACCAAACATTGCCTTCTTCATCTCACAGCTTCTACAAGCCTGGGACCAAAGGATGAAGCTGAAGTCTTTCAGGGTACGCTGTGCTACAGTTAGAGCACTGAGCTAGCTGGATCTAAACTGATAAATTAGCATAACTAGAAATTAATGTGTTACAAAGCTTTGTTTTCAGGACAGCAGACTTCTCCACAGGTTTATGGGAATAGGTAGCATGTTTCTGTAGTAATTCTCAACAGCTGCCAATTGCTACCTGAAAAAAAAAGAGCAAATTATGTTCAGATATCACCAAATGGGCTTTATTTATCTTCAGAGTGTCGACTAGCAAATACAACTTAAAAGAAAAGCCACCTAAAGTATTGTCAAAATAAACATCTCCGTAATGAACTGCTATCCTACATTTTATTTTTCTTAACTTGTATGATGGATGCTTTGATTCATTTTTCCTTCAAAAAAGCTGTCAGAGGGTTTGAAGATCTCGTGACCTGGCAAACATGGCTAGGACTTAGTGGCTTCAAGGACTGTTTGTCGCACTATTGATTCAAAAGTGGAGGAGGCGCCTGCATGTGCCTTGCCCAGCAGGCAGAAGACCCCCTTCCCCAGGCTTATCAGTGGCTCTCGCCAGGTCACCAGTGGAGTATTTTTCCCCTGCTGTGCACCGCACGGAATCGTGACCGATGGCTTTCCCAGGTGCCTCTCTTCCCAGTGCTTTGCAGTGCTCTCCCTCCGGCACAGAGAGGGCCCGGTGCACTACCCTGTGGGTGAATGCATGCCACACCACGCTGCAGGGTGCTGGGGACAGTGAATCCAGGCACGTAAACTTTAAATTCCCAGATCTCACCATCTTCTTCCCAGTTTACTGCTGCTGTGGCGAATGAGTTTGGCAGGGATAGGTGACTTCATTGTTTTAGCTTTATCCAGAGATCCAGCAGTCACAGCTAGAATGGGAGATAGAGATACAATGGAGACGAGAGCCAAAACTACATCTGCTTTTTATATTCTCAAATCTTGCTCAGTGTTTTTGGATGTAAAAACACGGCACAGATTTTTTTTATTTTTCTTTTTAAGTCTTCATGTTCTCAGGGAATGAACAGCAGGGTGGAACATCAAGAAAGTATCTTCAGATGTCTTACTAACTGCAATTATCTGAAATTTTAAAAGCACTCATTTTCTGAGGACAGCACTTGAAGAAGCACTATGAATACTGTCAACAGGGAGATTTCTACTGTCAAAGCTCTGTGGGCAGCTCCAGAAAGAAAACAAAATACTATTTACACTCCTCAGGCAAAATGTACTCTGCTTCATTTCACTGTCTGTCTACTACACTCTTCTCATGTATTTCCACGTCTTTTCACTGTTCTTCAGCAATGGCATTAGTTTACACGTGCACTGACTCTGCCTTGTCCTTTTATTCCTTCTGCTTATTAAAGGCTAAATCAAATAACGTCAGTGCGCCTGGCCTGGCACAGGCAGTGATGAGGCCACAGAAATACCAGAATAAGAGCAACTCACTGCAGCCTCCTCCTCCGCCTGAAAGGCGGTCATCTGCAATTTCTGTTTCACCAATTCTACCCTCCAAAGTCAGACGAGACAGCGGCATTTTCGTAACAGATTCAGACAGCTTTCCAGCACCGCCACCTACATTGAAGATTGATTTTCCACCACCACCGCCTGATTTCTACGAACCTCCTCCTGATTTTGTGCCTCCACCACCACCAGCCTCCAGCAGCGGTAATGGAGACCTGCCGTTACCCCCTCCACCTCCACCTCCTCCTGTCTCCTGTAAGCCCCCACCTCCGACAAAGAAACCTGTGCCACTTCCTTCAAAAAGGCTAGAAAACACAGGACAAGCTGGAGAGCCACGGTCAGCTGGGCCACCTCCGATCGGGGGTGGAGGCAGGCAAGCAGATTTCATGTCTGACCTAATGAAAGCTCTTGAGAAGAAAAGGGGCAGCAGCTCCTGAACTCTGGGAGCAGATGGACTTCAGGACACAGCTGGTTTTGTGAGGCTTCATGGAAGGTTGTGCTGGATCATGCCCCACCAGGAGGAATTCTCCTTCAGCAGAGCTCCTCCTGGGGGTCCCAAGAAGGAAGGTGGGGTGCCCTCTGTCCCACATGTTGTCTAAACAACCCGCTCCTTCCTCCCCCTGCCCCCATTAACAACCGCTCCAGCACCAGGCTGAGGTAAGAAATTGGCTCTAGAGTCTTGCTTCACTCCATCAGGACAGCCAGGGATGGTGGAGCAGCACTCGCAGGGCCAGCCAGCGAGTGAAATGCATCTTCTGTGGCTGCCTCTCTAATAGAATTGGAGCTGAAGGAAAAAATACAAGTGTTCTCATGTGAATTTTGAGAAGTGGGAAGGTCCCTTTTCACAGAATTCCCCTTAAAGGTTCTTTATCAGGAAACCCTGATAATAAAATTACCCTTGGTAATAAAAGGACACCCTTTATTTTCTTTCTTTCTTTTTCCTCTTCAAAAATAGCCTGTCTTAAAAAGTAGAACCTCAGCTAGGTTATTCTGAGATGCAAGGCAGGACTACAGCCATTTGCAGATGGTGTCACCCAAACGTTATACACTCCTGTTTCCATATGCAACTCCCATCATACCTGTCAGGACTGCCCTTAAATCTTGTTTATTTGGCTAATCTTAGGCAAAGAAAAGTCTTTATCTCAAAACACTGTATGCTTCCCTTGGTAAGCACAGATTTCTTTTTTTTTTTTTTTTCCAATTGGTTAACAGTTGTCTTCAAACTATACCTAGAAATAGTCTGTCTTCTGAAAGCCTTTGTAATTATCCTGTACCTCATATTGAAAAAATGTAGCAGCAGACATTCATTTGTTCTCCCATTTTAATTCTCTGTTGTTCATTTAGGCAGCATTCATTATTTTGAAATAAAAATAGCTTCTCTTTTATATCTGCACAAAGTGTCACAGTTAATGAACAGGCATTTTACTGGCAATTGGTACCACTTCAAATACTTTAAGGAGTTTTTGCCTCTACCTTCTAAATTCTTTATTTTTATTTCTTCCAGTCTTTGTCTCTTCTCATGCACACGATCTTCTAAGATTCCATGAATAATGTATTTCTGTATTTTATCCAAGTGCAGACAGCAGTGCTGGCTGGCCCCTCTCTCATTTGTTCAGATGGTTCCTACTATATTTGCACATGTTGGTGGCTGCATGAGCGTATTCCTCCACAAGACAGCAATGACCAAGCCTTTGCTATGATAAAGCACAGGCCATGAGCACTCAGTATCAGGGGTCAAGCTGGAGCAATACCAGGCAAAACGTGCCTGCGTCAGCGCTAGGAGGAGCAGGCAGTACCTGGTCAAAGCAGCGGGAGTGAAAGGCCAGGCTCTGGGAAGGAGCTGGTGCAGCGGGTGGTGATGGACACAAGAAGCACTTGGGGATGCACAGGTGGTGTGGCAGGACAGGGATGCTTCAGCCAGGGAAGCACCAGATGAGTCACTAAAAAAAGTTCATGTGACATCCTGCAACTTAATCTGGCTTCAGCTGAGACAGGCTAAAGCTAAGGGATGTTTTTCCTGCAGAGTTACTCAGGTATAGCCATGGGACAGCCACGCACCGTTTCCTCCTTCCTTTCTTTGGTTTGTCAGCAGTGTAAGAACTGGAAGAGTAAGTAACGCTTGCATCAGGGATATGGAGATGGGGGACGTCTTATGACTGCTGTTAACCATTTCTTTGCTCTGCAGCCTATGGCTGAGGAGCTGCATCGCTAGCAAGATGCTAGAGCTTGTACACCTGTGTCTCTACGGCTAAATAAAAGAGGACGAGGACGCAGGCTTGAGCGCTGGCCTAGTGGTCATCCATACTGCCAAAGTGGGCCTAAGCGCAGTCCCAGGCACAATTCAAGGAACTGCCCAGGCCAGGCACCGTTCCCAGAAGACAATATGTGCAAGTCTAAAAGCAGGTTTCACTCCCTGTACAGAGATTCCCTGGGGTGCGGATATGGCCAGTTGGGGTACCAGTTCACAGGCCAAGGGCCTAGTTCCTGGCCCTCTTACTTACCAATATAGACAGAGCCCATGCAACTCTTAGTGGTCTAGCTCCCTTGCTTTCACTGAAGTGAGCAAAAAGCTCTCTCCAAGAGAACTGTGTTCATCAATAACACACATGTTACCCAGAAGTTTTGAATTGACATGCTAGAACGTTCAAAAGGTATCACCTCATCTCCAAACAGCAAAACTGAGAAATGCTCTTGAGACCAGTGCAAGGCTCATAAGCTTAGTACAAGCTTTAGTTCCAAATGCAGGAGGAAAAATACTAACTAGCTAAAAGTAGGCGGGTTAAAACTAGGGGTTAAAAAAAAAAAAGGATTAATGTTTCCCAATTACTTTCCATATGTAACTGATGTAAGCATTATGCAGAATCATTGAAGGCTGTGTCATTTTCTGACAAGGTATTAGAGGTGCACATCTTCAACACACTTAGGTGACAACAGCTGTCTGCTATCCAACTATTTTTAAATGAAGTTAATTTTCTTTTATGGAATATACACTCAGCATCAAAACAAAGCAGAACATGTCCTTAGGAAAATGCTGCACAATAAGCTAGTTTCTCTGAATTCACAAAGCACTAAGGCTTCTACATGGCTTTCCTAGCATTCATTCTTCTCACCAGAACACTCAGCCTCCTGCCCTGTTCCCTCCCTTCTCTTTTGTTACAGCACAATAAACTCAATTTTATACATTTTACATCTGTAGTCAATCATAACTCATGCACTTAATCTTACACAGAAGTTGAGCTTTCTTGCAAACAAAAAGAATCAAAGCCTACATAAAACTCCAGAAATCAATTAAAATGCTGTGATGATTAAACCTCTATCAAGTATTTTGTGTATGTACATGGTTGCATTGAATTTCTGAAATGTAAGTATTTGAACTCTCCATTCAAAGAACAGAACTACCATCTTAATGATACTCAATTATCTGGCTCTATTTGGTACAAAAAAGATGCTGCAAAATACAAAAAGATCTTCCTTTCCAAGGCTGTAAATCAAAGCATTTGTAAAAAAAGAAATTAATCCTTCCACCTCTATCTAACCTATTGCATTATGAAATGGTCTTGTTCCTGTAGATCGCGGCAGTATGTACATTACTAGAGATTACGGTATTTTAGTCTGAAAAGATCTGAAATTGCAGTGTGTTATTTTTAACCTTTCCCCATACCTCAAATGGAAGCAGTCTCAGCAGCTGTCGTCGTCTTTGGGCTCTTGCCTCACTGATATGGAAGAAAGACCTACTTCAAGTGACCAGTTTTCCATCAGTCCTTAGGACTAGAAAGGTAGAGTCGTGGAAAAGTCCACATGTGGGGGATGACCACTGCAGACCCTCCTAACTGTCCTCTACTACAGAAAGAGGACAACAGTACAAATAAACACCTGTTTGATTACCAGCCACAGTATTTTTATTCCCCATCTGCTCTTGTATTACTGCTGTATTGGTGTAACACGAAGGAAAAGACAGCTCCAGAAGTGCAAGTGGAAGCCAAGGATTTTAGGAGATATACCATGAAACGCGGTATTAATGCTTAGGTTGTCATAATAAACTATAATGATTAAAATCTACAAGTGGAAAGGGAGGTGGGACAAAATGCTGAGCACGACATGGTCTCATTTCTCTGCTTTTACAAAACATAGGGAAAAGGTAGTGCTGAGCTAACTATTCTTCATGTGTTTTCATGCACTCTGTCAGGTACCTTGAGACTAAAAAAGTAAAAATTTAAATAGATATGTGGCAAAACTATAGGGCAGAACTATTATTTTTGGGTTATCGTTCACAGTCTCACAGTAACTGGGAAACGCATGTTCTGTTTGGGGGAGAAATGCAGAACAAAAGAGATTCAGTATCATTAAGACTTAGAAATTCTTACGGTCTTGAGGAATATGCTACAGCAATTTGATCGCCATTAACAGTACTGACTATTATGAAATCAGGGTAGTCAATAAAAACAGGCAATGTAAACTGCATGGTAAAACTAGGGGAAAAAAAAATAATGGAGATTTGCTTTCACATAAATCAAGGAAAGAGGATGTGACTGTGTCCATGAATGAACTCCTGGAGAAGTAGCTGACGTACGCTCTGCATCCAGAGGGATATGGGAAACCAGTTTTCAGGGCTGGCTTCATTCTTTCAGATGTTTTTCAAGAACCTGAGAAAAGCCTCACAGTGAGCACAGTGGGTGGAACATATCACTGCTTGCAAAACAGTTCCCATTTGGGACGTTCCAAATGGGACATGGACCTGCTGGAGCGGGTCCAGAGAAGGGCCACAAAGATGATCAGGGGCCTGGAGCACCTCTCCTATGAAGACAGGCTGAAAGAGTTGGGGTTGTTCAGCCTGGAGAAGAGAAGGCTGCGGGGAGACCTTATTGCGGCCTTCCAGTACTTGAAGGGGGACTATAGGAAAGATGGGGATGATCTCTTTAGCAAGGCCTGTTGTGACAGGACAAGGGGTAGCGGTTTTAAACTAAAGGAGGGTGGGTTTAGACTGGATATAGGGAAGAAATTTTTTACAGTGAGGGTGGGAGACACTGGCACAGGTTGCCCAGGGAGGTGGTAGATGCCCCATCCCTAGAAACATTCCAGGTCAGGTTGGACGGGGCTCTGAGGAACCTGCTCTAGCTGAAGATGTCCCTGCTCCCTGCAGGGGGGTTGGACTAGATGGCCTCTGAAGGTGCCTTCCAACCTAAACCATTCTGTGGTTCTATGTTCCTTTTTTATATCGTGATTCTGGAGGCTTTCTTTACCTGTAACTATGGGTGAAGCAGAAGTCCACTTGCTACTGTTACTAATAAGATTTAACATTTATAAAACACTTTGAAGATAAAAAGCAGTATAAAAATGCTTTGTATTTATGCAATTATTCCATGAGGTAAAGATGTACAGGCAGCTGTGTTTGGCCCACACACAGAAGAAAGCTACCAGATGTTTGGTTCAATACAGATTAGAGTTCTTTCCTTTCACCTAACTGGAAGCCAGGGCCCAAGTTGCAGTGCCTCTGTATTTACCCTGTGGGCACAAATACGCTCATCTTCAAATCATCCCATATTTGCAGTCGACCTCATTCCACTGCAGTTGGTAATGTTGATGTTCACACATTTCATCACAACATACTATTTTGCTTGTAATTATCCGAGGAGAGACACCAACGCCAATGTTTCAATAGGCTGGGAACGTAGCCCACTGCTGGAGGGCCTGTACAGACACCCCCCAGCAGCCCGTTCCTCCTACCTGGAGGCGTTGCCAGCTCAAACACTCACCCCAACTGCTGCAGAACACTTACTACCTGCACAAGGAACGTTAACCCAGGCTGAACTTGCCTAAGTTGCTTGAGCTTCAGACTGGACTTTCAGAAAACTGTATTTAAATATGTATATTGTTCTTCAGATTATGATATTAATATTTGCATTTGAACAACTCTATATTTGAACAGCTGTATATCTGAGGGGAAACCATCCTGAATAATTGTGTTGATTATAGTTAAGAAGTAAAGGCATTAAAATATTTTTTAGTCACTGAAAGATTTCTAATAATATAAACTTTTTTCCACACTAAGTATATATCTAGAAATAGATTTGTGAAGTACTAATTATACTACCTAATAGCCTCTGCTTAAAATTGAGTGGCACTCCATAAATTTGGAGATTCTAAAACAATCTATTTTGGATTTGGGAAGAGACGAGGTAATGTCTAGAAGTAGCAAAGCCCCCAGACAAATTATTTTTGCTGTAAATTTTCTACCATAACATTGGAACTGCTTATGCATGAATTTTGGCTTAATTATACACTAAGTTTTGTGATGTGGGACTGGAGTATCAAACAAAGGTAAATAACAAGACCCGGGACTCAAAGACTAGTCTCTCTCTATTACTCAAATGATTTCTATGTCACAGTTTCAGCTGAATTTTAAATACTTTCCTTGCAAGGTTTTTTTCATCCCTTACAGCATCAGGTGGTGGGATACAAAAGGTACATTGACCTGACTACATACGTAGTGAGATACTTGCAAGAAAGTCCTTTTCCATGTCCAACCAGTGAAAATTTCCTGAGGCATTATATCCACGCACCAACAATCTTTCTACTACTATCAAAAGACACCTTTTCAAAAGAGCAGGGGGCCAGGCTTGATAGGCACCTGACACCAGCGAAGACACCAAAGTTTCTTTTTGGGCAAGTCACTCCCAAGACAGACATCTTTGCTCACTATTTAACTGAATTGCCTTTAAATTTTTTTTGGCAGCTGAATGGGACAAAACAAGGTCAGAAAGAGAAAACCTGGCGAGGTCTAAGTGTAAGATCATCCTCTGTTCCAATTCTGCAAAAGACTTGAGAACATTTATGTCTTTGGAATACAATTATATTTGAACAGTGTGTAACAGCAAGGAGAACATTCATCAAAATACTGTATGATGAAAACTAGCTTAGATGGATTTTAAATTGACCAGCCATTAGAAGTTATTGAGACCCACCTGATCAGCCATGAATTCTGAGAGGTTAAGTGTGACAGCTTGGCAGAACTTAAATATTGCAACTCAAATTAATGCATAGCTGAATATGAAGGGCAGAGTCATAAATGCCAATATAATTGGCTGATGCAACCATACATAGTGGTCCGTTTCTTTAATCTTTAGACTTTATAAAGTTGGTCAAGACCTTGTCTTGCCTAGCAGAGTAGCAGATTCCAGTGCACAAAATAGAAGGGAAAGAAGCTCCTGTGCCTTGATCCATTAATCCTACTTGAAGGGCTGAGCTTTGACCTTGATCATTTTTCTTGCTTGTTCAACTTTCTCTCAGGATGAACAGCTTACTTTAAGGTCCTTGGCCCAAGGTGGGGGGTGCAGGGAGTAGCCTGCTTTCTCTGCAGCCTGCCATCTCTGAAAGGGATGTTGTAAAATCTGCTGTAGGAGATGAATCTGGAAGCAATTAAAATGGGTAAGTTTTTATACAGAATGTTTTCTTGCAAACAAGAGTCTCTGCCACTTCATATTAAGCACTCTCCTGGCTCCAGAAACTATTTCATGAGTTGCTTAATAGTACTACTATTAATATAGTCACTACTGTTTACGTTATAATCACTACTATTTATGTTATAATCAATAGTATTAATAGTTTTGTTAATATTTTAAATTATAATTGGTATTAGATAGTACAGTGTTGGTACAGGTGTAATATAGGTTCAAAGTGTAAATGCAACAACTCTTTCATTAACAATTACACCAATTATTAATAAAATGTCAAGAAAGAAAGAAATAATTTTACCTCTGAGAAATCATTCAAGTTAGCTTTTTGCACTGCTGATTCTGCCATCCAATTCCTAAGTATGTATCTAGGATTAACAGCTGAAACCAAAAGTAAATCATGTTTGATTTAGTTAGACACATTCAACAAAAGCAAAACACAGTCATTGAAACATGTCATTGAATCTTCAAGGTTTAATTTGCAGATCAAGAAAAAAATGCATAAAAAGGAAAAGGAACGAATCAATCTATTTCTTTTCATGAACTGCTAAAAGCATTTCTTTAAATTTGCACAATTGGTAATGCCAAAGTGCCAAACAAAAATTAGAATAGTATAGAACATCACATTGATACACAAAGGATTTCCTGTTACAAACATCAGCAGACTTCTCAAATGAGATTAGTTTACCATTGCCTACGTTCTTGCTACATTGTTGGAAAGCATATTTCAATGTTGCTAATATATTCCTGGAGATCATAAAATGAATATTATATTATTTAATGTAAAAAGGAATTATTGAGATATTCATTGAAGTATATGTACTTAGATATTCCTTCTCTATCATGTATAAAAAGTAGGGAGATTGTAGGGACATTGAAAATGTAACTGCTGAATTAGTGACCCAGGATGTGTCTTAGAGGACAGCAACTAACAACTCATAAAAGGAGTTCAGTCAAACTGTGTGCTGAGGAAAATTCTCATAAGCACACATAGCTTTTATTATCAGTTTTTTAGCAGAAAATCTCAACACAACTCTTATTTTTGCTCTGCAATTAAAGCCTAGGATTCTGCTTCAGAACATTTTCCCTTTAAATAATGATCAAAACAATGTTACAGATTAATGGTAACAAACATTTCAAGCTTCATTGTAAGTCTTAATTTGACACTGGTCTGCATATTTTTCCCAAATTCAGTGGCTGATTATTGCCTGAAGAGATTAATCAGTGATACCAAAGACTTTCTCACCCATGGCCTTCAAACCAAAAGTCTGTGCTTTACAGACATACACGAACTTCATCTGTTCCTTCCCTTTCCATTGATGTCCCAGTAGGTTTTATGTGAATAAATGTTAGTTCAAACCCCATATTTTATATAATATATTTCTTTCAAAAAATCCACGTAGTTTTATAAAATAGTGTTTTAAATAATCTTACAGCATATTTGAAAGAGGGCATTAGAGAAAGCAGAGAATTCATCAAAAACATGGTCTCAAACTTCCCTCTGCTCCGTTCCTCGAATCAATTAGTTATGATGTTATTTTATTTACAAATAATAAATAATATTAGGAGGGGGATGATCAGAAACAGCATTTTGGTCAAAAGGATTAAACAATCTATTTCCATTTCCCAATTCACTCTCTTCTTGCATCTCCTTGTACTGCTTCTTCAGGTTGCAAACATAACTTGTTTATCCTAGCTGGGTCCAAAGACAATTGATGTCTTT